>JAGKTI010000122.1:113754-133746 GCA_018397915.1 Birgus latro
CAACTGACAGCAAACCCTTTTCTGTATCCTCCTACTTTCTCTATTCTCATTTCAAAGCCAAAGGTGGCTGTTGTGTATATGTACGCAACGATCTATCTTGCTCTCGTGTTCCTGAACTTGATTCTTCTGAATTCTCTACTCTCTGGCTTCGGCTCTCCTGTCATTCTCTGACTAAATATATCTGTGCTGTTTACTTATCTCCTAATTCTACTGACTATCAAAAATTCTTTGACTATCTTACTTCTAAGATGGAACACATTCTATCCATTTCTCCTTTCTCTGAAATCTCCATTTTAGGAGATTTCAATGTTCACCACCACCTTTGGCTCTCCTCTCCTTTCACTGATCCACCCAGTGAACAAGCCTACATCTTTTCTATCCTTAATGACCTAGAGCAGCTTGTACAGCACCCTACCCGTATCCCTGACCGCCTTGGAGAGAGTTCCAACATACTTGACCTTTTCCTAACAACTAATCCTTCTGCTTATACTGTAAATCCTTTCTCTCCGTTGGGCTCCTCCGATCATAACCTTATTACCTTAACCTGTCCTATTGCTCCAGTACAGCCTGTGGACCCTCCAAAGAAACGCCGCCTGTGGCACTTTGGAGCTGCAGATTGGGAGGCCCTCAGGCAGTACTTCTTTGATTTTCCTTGGAATGATTATTGCTTCCATGGCCGGGAGCCATCTGAGTGTGCCTTGCGCATTACGGAGGTTATTCTCTCGGGCATGGAAGCATACATTCCTTTTTCACATCCTCTGACTAATGCAAGAAAGCCTTGGTTTAATCACGCTTGTTCTAGTGCTGTCCGCAACAGAGAGAGGGCCTTTAAAAGGTACCGGAGTCAACCCACCCCTGAATCACATCTTTTTTATATTTCTGCCCGGAATCGTGCTAAGTCTGTTCTTCGCTCTGCTAAAAATAATTTCATCTGTGCTAAATGTTCCCAACTCTCCAACTCGAATTCTTCTCGCTCCTTCTGGCACCTTGCCAAAAACCTTTCTAACAACTTTACCTCATCATCCTTCCCTCCTCTTTTCTACTCTGATGGCTCTGTAGCTATTTCTTCTACTGATAAAGCAGATCTCTTTGCTCAGACTTTCTCCTCCAATTCTACCTTAGACGATTCCAGTGCTGTTCCTCCATCACTTCCCCCCTCAGACTTCCTCATGACTGGCATTAAAATTTCTTCAGCTGATGTATTTTCTGCCATCACTGGCCTCAATATTAACAAGGCATATGGGCCTGATGGAGTCCCTCCTGTTGTCCTCAAAAACTGTGCTTCTGTGCTTACACCCTGCCTAGGTAAACTCTTTCACCTTTGTCTTTGAACTTGTACCTTTCCTTCTTGCTGGAAGTTTGCTCTCATTCAGCCAGTCCCAAAGAAGGGTGACCATTCCCAACCCTCCAACTATCGTCCAATTGCTTTAACATCCTGTGTATCAAAAGTTTTCGAATCAGTTCTTAACAGAAAAATTTTAAAGCACCTTTCCAGTCACAACCTTCTTTCTGATCGTCAGTATGGGTTCCGTCAGGGACGCTCCACTGGCGACCTTCTCACCTACCTTTCAGACTCCTGGTCATCCTCTTTTCGGGACTTTGGCGAAAGCTTTGCCATTGCACTTGACATCTTAAAGGCTTTCGATCGAGTCTGGCATAAATCTTTGATTTTCAAACTGCCCTCTTACGGTTTCTATCCTTCTATCTGTGCCTTCATCTTTAGCTTCCTTTCTGGTCGTTCTATAGCTGCTATTGTAGACGGCCATCGTTCTTCTCCTAGACCTATCAACAGTGGTGTTCCTCGGCGCTCTGTCCTATCACCAACTCTCTTTCTTTTATTCATTAATGACCTTCTAAGCTGTACATCTAACCCTATCCACTCATATGCTGATGATTCCACCCTTCACCTTTCCAGTAGATTTCCGCAACGTCCATCTCAGCAGTTACTTCAGCAAACAACGGATGATGCTATGGCACACGTAATGTCTGACTTGGCTCATATCTCTGATTGGGGTAAACATAATCTTGTTATTTTTAATGCATCACAAAACTCAGTTCTTACACTTATCAACCCGACAAAATCTTCCTCAGGATTACCCACTAATGTTTAATAATGTCCAGCTCAGTCCTGCATCATCCTTGAACATGCTAGGGGTTTCATTCTCTTGGGATTTATCTTGGAAAGAACATATTACATCTCTTGTGAAATCTGCTTCCAAGAGATTAGGTGTGCTGGGCCGACTCCGAACTTTCTTTACCCCTGCACAGATGTTGACCTTGTACATGGGTTTTATTCGCCCGTGTATGGAGTACAACTCTCATGCGTGGGGAGGCTCCCCACATGCAGTTCTTCTCAATAGGGTGGAGTCAAAGCCTTTTCGTCTCATTAACTCTCCTCCTTTTACTGAATCCCTTCAACCTTTGTCTCTTCGCCGCACTGTTGCTTCTTTATCTCTCTTCTATCGCTACTTCAATGGTCACTGTTCCTCTGAACGGTCTGCTTGGATCCCTCCACCTCTACGACGGGCACGTAGTACCCGTCTAGCAACAAACTCTCATCCCTTTTCTGTCCAACTCTCTAATGCAAGAGTTAACCGTTACTTCCAGTCCTTCATTTATGCAACTGGTCAACTCTGGAACTGTCTCCCTCTGTCTGTATTCCCTGCTTCCTATGATCTCCAATCTTTCAAACGCAGTGTGTCCAGGCATCTCGAAATGAATGGATCTTGAATTTGGCTCTCTTTTGTATTGTTTTTACTTTTTCTTGGAAGGAACAGTATGCAGGCCCTGGCCTTTGGTTCCTTCTTCCTCGCATTAAAAAAAAAAAAAAAAAAAAACTGCGCTCGTTCGCTAATTTCCCCTGCTTTTTTTTCCCCGTGAAATATGCCGTATGAGCTACTCTTGTAATATAAATGTATATAAGAAAGGAAGGGAGAAGCCTGAGTGATATTTGCTACGACTTATTTCTTAGCATATACCTGTATATTAGCAGCTGATTTTTTCAACTCTTGGCTACCGAGATACGTATAGTACAGTCAGTTTGTTGTCGTCCTTCACGGTGAAATCACGTCGCAGTCGCGCCCCTCCATTTCTGCAGCTTGTGCACCCATTATTAGGCCCTGTGACCACTAGTCCTACTAAGCATCGTGTGAGGAGGGGTAAAGGACTGTTTATATATATAAGTGTAATAAAGTACTAGAAATAATAAAGTGTGAGTGTGTATATGAGTAAGAAATGACAGAATACCTGCGGCGAATTAGCGCGAGTGGGAGGCTTGTACGTGCTAGTATTTTACATTGCTTTCACAGTTTTTTTTTTTTTGGAGTATGGATTCCAAACTACTTGGAAATCATTGAATAGTGTTTCTAATGTTAATATCTGGCAGTGGTATTCATATTACGGGAAGTCAGGAAGTGTAAAGTGTAGACTTAGTTACCCAACTTCAGAAGTCTCCACAGGTCCTACGGTAGTCAACGAGTGCCAAAACAAAACATCCCAGGAGAAAGCTGAAGGTATGTGCCACATGCATATGTAATTATAATATTTTAGGACTAATAACTGATTTTTGGCAAATATTTTTAAAAAGTCAGTCGGAGCGTGAATATCGCTGCGGGATGGGTACGGCGTGCCTCCGACAACCCCACGGTTTAAGTGTTAAGGATTTGAATTTAATAAAAAGCAGACTTTACTGATCTACCAGAAGACCCGCCGACATGTCGTAGATATACTTCCACTAATACACTGGAGTCTTCATACAACATGAGAAAAATTATGCAGAACCTCATGCAAAATCAAATTTGCGCCAAAACGTGACATATATTTACAAATAAAATAGGGGTTTAAGTTCTAGGAGCCTCATATTTTTCGTAAAAAATATATTTAGAGATACATTATTACAAATATGTCTACCTTAAGACACCGAAGACAGTGCGTTTACATACGACGTCACCGACTGGACACAGCAGTGCATAACTACTGCATTCTAACTTAACCTAACTGATTGGTTTTGCCGTCTAATACTCCCAATAAATATTTTAATCACCAAGGACTGCCACTAAGCCTCTTGAAAGTCCTCAATACAAATCAAGCAAGAACTTGACCTAAATAACATGTGAATAATGGCCACCCAGCATCACACATATTTCGTCAAGAGTCACTTTCAGCACTCACACACACACAAAAAAACTGTGTGAAAGTTTTTGAAAGGTATTAGTCATCAACAATAAAGGGGAAAAAAAAAAAAGCTATAAAGCACAAAATGATCCATAGGTATACATGGCGAGTGGTGAGAAGAGAGGACAGGGGAATGAATGAACGGAAGGCAATGATTGACTATGGGTGTGTGGATGAAAGGATGAGAAGATGTATAATGGATGCAAGAGTATATAGAGGTTGGGGGAGTGGCCTTTCTGACCACCACTTGGTGGTGGCCAGAATCAGAATCCAAACAAGATGGAGGAAGAGAGGAAGGGAAGGACAGGAGGAAGTATTTGTTACAAGGAGGGTAGAAAAGTTACAAGAGGATGGAATAAAGGCTGAATATAAAAGGGAAGTGGAGGAGCGATTGGGTAAATATAGATTGGAGCAGATGGGGGACGTGGAGGGTGTGCGCAAGGTATTCAGAGAAGAAATCTGTGCAGCATGTGAGGTGGTGTGTGGGGTGAAAAAAAGATGAAAGGGGGTTCAGGGAACAGCATGGTGGACTGAAGAGGTGATAGAGGCTGTGGCACAAAAGAAGAAAGAAAACATATAATGAATGGATGAGGAACAGGGGTGACGAAGAAGCTGAGAGATGGACGAGAGAGTTATATGTAGTGAGGAGGAGAGAGGTGAAAAGATTAGTAAGAGAGAGTAAGAGAGTGGATGAGGAATTTGGAAGGAATTTAAGTGCAAAGTGGAGGGAATGTAAGAAAATGTTCTGGAAGGAGGTAAAGAGAGCTAGAAAGGGTGCCAACGAAGTCAGTGGGGGTGTGAAAGATAAAAATTGTAGATTACTAGTGGAGAAGGGAGAAAAAGTAAACAGATGGAGAAAACACTTTAATGAACTGTTGAACATAGAGAATGAAAGTAATGCAAGTATAAGTGGCTGGGGAATGGCAGGGAGAAGGAGGGTTGTGAGAAGAGAGGAAGAAATCACCAGGATGGAAGTGGTGGAAGCAATGAAGAAAGTTAAAATGGGAAAAGCCCCAGGAATTGATGGAGTGTGTGGTGAAATGCTGAAGCATGGGGGAGAGATAGTAATAGAATGGATGTGGAAGGTGTGCAGATTGGCTTGGGAGGAGGGTAGAGTCCCGGAGGATTGGAAGTCAGGTATAATTATTCCTCTGTACAAAGGAAAAGGGGAAAAAGCAGTGTGTGGTAATCATAGGGGCATTTGCCTTCTCAGTGTAATAGGAAAAGTATATGGTAGGATACTTATTGACAAAGTTAGGGAAATTACTGAGGAATTAGTTGGAGAAGAACAAGGAGGTTTTAGGAAGGGAAGAGGTTGTTTAGACCAGATATTCATTCTTAGATCCCTAGTGGAAAAGTTTCTAGAGAAGGGCAAGAAGTTGTATGCAGCCTTCATGGATCTGGAGAAAGCATATGACAGGGTGGATAGACAAGGTTTGTGGAAGGTATTAAGAATATATGGAGTGGATGGGAAGTTGATGAAGGGAGTGAAGAGTATGTATGATGGTGCTAAGGCTGCAGTGCATGTGGATGGCAAACTGAGTGAATCTTTCCATTTGAAGGTTGGATTGAAACAAGGATGTGTCATATCTCCATGGTTGTTCAATCTGTATATGGATGGGGTATGAGACAAGGTCGGGCAGTGGATGTTGGAGTGGCCCTAGTGAGAGAGGGCAGTGTTTGGAAACTCCCTGTACTGTTGTTTGCAGATGATACTGTGTTGTTGAGTGAAGACGAAGGGGAGCTGCAAGGCTTGGTAGATGAGTTTGGGAGAGTGTGTAAGACACGGAATCTAAAGGTGAATGTGGGGAAGAGTAAAGTGATGATCTTCGAAAGAAGTGAAGCCAGTGAGTGTACAGTGAGATTGGATGGGAAGGATATGGAGAATGTGAGTGAATTTAAGTACTTGGGCAGTGTAATGAGTAAGTATGGAAGTCTGGAGGGTGAAGTGCTCGAAAGGGTGCAGCAGGGAGGTGAGCATGGAAGTGAAAAAGTTGTTACATGACAGTATTGTGATATATGGAAGTGAAGCTTGGACCCTGTTGGAAGGACAGAAGTCAAGAGTGAGAGCAGTGGAAATGAGTTATTTGAGAGGAGCATGTGGAGTCACAAGGAGAGACAGACTAACATATGAGGAAGTGAAGGAGCGTTGTGGTGTGGTTGAGGACGTGATGGGAAGCGTTAGGAGAAACACGTTAAGGTGGTTTGGGCATGTGGAGAGGATGGAGAGTGAAAGACTGACGAGGAGAGTGTATGTGAGTGAGGTGGAGGGGGCGAGAGGGAGGGGGAGGCCGAGGATGAGATGGAGGGATGGAGTGGAGAGGTATATGAGAGAGGGGCGTGTGAGTTGGGAGCGTGGTAGTGAAATTGGAGGGGACAGAGTGACATGGAGGCGATTTGTTTGTGGCCAACCCGTTCGGGATCAAGGCGTCTGGCAATAGATAGATAGATAGAAGTCGCCAGCATGGAGTGATTGCGTATCTCACTTCTCAGATACACACAGATGCAGTAATCGTGAAAAATAACAAGTCAGCCAAGCACTATAATTTGTATGATAGCATAATTCACAAGAACTGACCTCATATAATAATCTTAGCTAACTATTATGTCAACACGTAGTGTCTTCACGTATTGTAAGATCCGAATTTTCTTTACCAAAGATTGTCAGTTCATAAAGATCAAGCACAAAGTCTTTTTATTTTTTATTTATTTATTTTTTTCACACGTTGCACCAAAGGCAAAAACATGAATTTTACTACTTCTTCATCATAAACTTTTTTCCCCCCCAACAAAGAAACTATCCACATCGTAAACACACCCGACTCATTGTATTTACTGTAACTGACTGTTTGCATAGCTTCCACACGAGAGGCCACTTCATCCAACAAGTTTACATTTTCCTTTGGAATAAGTTCTTTTCTTGTGTTCATAGCACTTTCAGGGTGCTAAGTGCTTAGGCAAAACTAACATTAGTTTGGAACCACGTGCTCAGAATTAATGCTTCTCATCACAGTGACGATCCACAGAACACTAAAGCAGGCTGTGGGCTGGCAGGTGGTATGGGACAGGGGTCACGTAAGTCAGGTCGGGTTGAGGAAACAATCTGCGACCGACAAAAACATAATACAAGAGTTGTAAACAAACACAGTCATCTGGAAATCCAGTACCTAAATGCACCCATTTCCAACAGTTTCTCGCACAATTAAGTGGTATTACTGTGCTATTACGGAATTACGGGAGAAATTAAATGCCCATGTTATTGTAAAAGTTGTTTCGTTTGGTCTTAAATCACGACTCTACTGTACCAATACACCAGTCCTGAATGAGACAGCCCTAGCATGTAGACAATATGGATGGTGGGTGTTAGCGCTGAAGTTGTGATATGAAGAGAGGTGTATGGTATGTAGGAGGACTACTGGGCCCTATGCCCAGAGTCAGACATATTAAAAAAAAAAAAAAAAAAAAAGTGAGAATGCAATGCTGGCCAGTGAGCCTCCATGTGTGGCACAAGAAAAGATCTTCGTACTATACAGTGGCTGACGTCGAGGGACTCTAGTTGCACGACCCATCCATGTATATTTTCAAATATCCCCGATACAAGGTATCATCCATGTTCAAAAAGGAGAGCTGTGCCAAGGTAGCATTTCTGGATTTCCTAAAATTATCACCCATGAATGGACAAAAGGAGCTGGATATATCCAACCAAGGGGGAACTGGTGAAATGGCTGCAGTAGGCATAGGCTGTGGTGGTTGCAACCCCATGGATCTATATGTACAAAGGCCATGTACCAAAAATGACAGCCGATGATGTAAAGGCCACTGGGGCTTCAGGGAGGACACCAGACCCATTATGGAGGTGGGCCAGAGGATGCTGGGATTGACAGTATGAAATCCTCTTACCCCCCCCCTTTTTTTTTTTGTGTGTGTGGCAGGTGGGGACACTCACCATCCACTCACTCGATGTAGTGCTGCTCTTGGGTGTCTGCCCTTGCCTCTCCTCCATCATTCTTTCCTTCCATCCTCTTCTGTCTTTCTTTTCTTCATTCTTTCCTCATCCTTCTGCCTGTGGGTGACTCTACTCTAAGTAACAAGCCAAATGGTTTCCTGTACACCTGGAAACCATTTACTATGCTGGGTGGTAACCATATAACCAAATTTTGGCACCTGGTGGTTTAGTGGGCAATTACAGCACTCCAGTCGCACTGAGCCAATGAAGGTTTATATCCAAGGGGTGGCTGGGGTTTATTACTCATGTAATGCCACTCAGGATGTGTGTGGTTGGTCACTCTCATCTTAAATGTCAGAACCAACTTGCCTAGCCCTAGGCTCCTACACTCTTCATGGGGCAGTGTAGGATTGGATGGTGAAAGAATGAATGATTTTTTTTCTTTTTTTTAATGCATGGAAAAAGGAACCAAATGCCAGGAGCCAGCATATTGTTCCCTCCAAGAAAAAAGAAAAACAAGATAACAGAGAGCCAAATTCAGGATCCATTCATTTCAAGATGCCTAGACACACTGTGTATGAAAGACTGGAGATCATAGGAAGTAGGAAATATACATGAAGGACTGGGAGTAATGGTTAACTATTGCATTAGAGAGCTGGACAGAAAAGGGATGAGAGTAAATTGCTAGACGGGTGCTACACACCTGCCGTAGTGGTGTTGGGATGCAAGCAGACAGTTCAGAGGAGCAGTGACCACTGAAGTAGCAACAGGAAAGAAATAAAGATGCAACAGTGTGGCAAAGAGACAAAGATTGAAGGGAGCCAGTAAGAGGAGCAGAGTTAATGAGACGAAAAGCCTCTGACTCCACCTTGTTGAGAGGAGCTGTATTTGGGGAGCCTCCTTACACATGAGAGTTGTACTTTACACACAGGGGAGAATATAACCCGTGTATAAATTAAATAACTGTGCAGGGGTAAAGAAGGCATGGAGTTGGCTTTCCACACCTAATCTCTTGGAAGTAGATTTTACAAAAGAGGTAATATGTTCTTTCCATAATAAATCCCGAGAGAAGGAAACCCCTAGTACGTTTAAAGATGATGCAGGATTGAGCTGGATATTGTTAAATGTTAAAGGGTACTCCTGTGGAAGATTTTATCGGGTTGATAGATGTATGAACTGAGTTTTTGATGCATTAAAAACAAAACGATTATTTTTACCCCAATCAAGAGCCAAGTCATACTTTAGGTGTGCCATAGCCTCATCCCTTGTTTGTTGAGATAGATGCTGCGGGAAGCGAATGGAAAGGTGAAGAGTGGAGTCATCAGCATATCAGTGGACAGGGTTAGATGTGCAGCTTAGAAGGTCACTGATGAATAAAGAGAGTTGATGATAGGGCAGAGCCCTGAGGAACACCATTACTGAGAGCTCTAGGAGAAGAACAGTGGCTGTCTACAACAGCAGCTATAGAAAGACCAGAAAGGAAGCTAGAGATGGAGGCAAAGATAGTAGGATAGAAACCATAAGAGGGCAGCTTGGAAATTAAAGATGTATGCCAGACACAATCAAATGCCGTTGAAATGTCAAGTGCAATGGCAAAACTTTTGCCAAAGTCCCGAAAGGAGGATGACCAGGAGTCTGAAAGGTAGGTGGAAAGATCACCAGTGGAGCGTCTCGTGGAACCCATACTGATGACCAGAAAGAGGGTTGTGATAGGAAAGATACTTTGAAATGTTTTTTTGGTAAAAATAGACTCAAAAACTCTCTATCTATCTATTGCCAGACGCCTCAATCCCGTAAGGGGTGGTCACAAACAAATCGCCACCATGTTGCCCTGTCCAATGCTACTTCACTCACTTGCTCCCTGCTCACACCCCCCTCTCTCATATACATCTCCACTCCATCCCTTCATCTCATCCTTGACCTCCCCCCTCCTCTCCCTCCCTCCACCTCACTCGCATACACTATCCTCATTAGTTTCTTGCTCTCCATCCTCTCCTGATGGCCAAACATGGTGGCATGCAGAGGTGTATGGAATGCAGTAGGACTACTGGGCCTTAGGAGCAGGCTATGAAGCCTGTGCCCAGAGTTGGACATGTTAAAAAAAAAAAAAATGTGTATTTCTCCTAACGCTTTCTATAACATCCAGATCCTCACCACAGCACTCCATCACTCCTCATTTGTCAGTCTGTCTGTCCATGTAACTCCACATGCTCCTGTCAAATAGCTCATTTCTACTGCTCTCGCTCATGACTTGGGTCCTTCCAACAAGGTTCAAACTTCACTTCCATACGTCAGAGTTGGTATCACAATACAGTAAGACCTCACTATATCGGACTTCAGTGCACCAGAAGTCGCTTTTATCGGAATCTAGAAGCTTCTGGACTACATGTCGTATGCATCAGAATTATTCTGAAAAAGAAGACTTCAGTCCGGACCGGTGATGGCCAGACTTCCCCCTTTATTTGCCAGAAAAAATGCGCTACAACTGACCAGACAACATGCTAGATGTTTTGGAATTATTCCGGGAAATAAGACTTCAGTCTGGACTGGTGACGCCCGGAATATCCCCTTTTGTTTCGGAGAGAGCACGCTGTATGAAGGTATTGTCTGCGAAGTTTGTGTGTTCGTGTGTGCGTTGGTCACCACAGCCTCCTCTCGCTCTGTCTCAGTTTGACCTGCGCTTTCATTGCGATCGGATCATTACCAGTATACTCTAACCATAACGAATATTTACCCACTGTGAGTAACAAAATAGCTTCTGCTGGCCCATCAACCTCTTTTGCTGCCTCTACCAAGGCCAGGAGGAAGTCCTTGTCCCTGCAGGAGATGACAATTCTGGAGAAGTATGAGAAGGGGACAAACAACTCGACCCTCATGAAGAAATACAGTTTGTAGAAATCAACATTTTATTACCTGATCCACGCAAAGGACAAACTGAAGGCCATGGCCAAGAAAACTGAAATTGGGGGGAGCAAGATGAAGGTTTTCCAAGAGAGAGAAGGCAGCCTTATGAGGGACTCAACGATGCTGTGTTCACGTGGTACAAACAGCAATGAGCTGTGGGTGTACCAGTCCGTGGCATTGACATACAGAGCGCTGCCGAATGTCTTGCAAAACACCTCGGCCATAATGATTTTAAAGCAAGTTCTGAGTGGCTGTTCCGGTTCCGCACCAGGCATGGCATCGTGAACAAAGCAATAACTGGAGAGCTGCTGAGTGGCGACCACTAGGCTGTGGAGCCCTTCGTTGAAAAACAGCGGAGTATTATCGATGAGAATAGACTCCACCTGTTCCAGATGTACTGTATAATGCCGATGAGACTGGGTGTTTCTGGCGTAATTTACCCCGGAACACTCAGTCTCATATCAGCATCCAAAGTACCCCAGGCCACAAGCAGATGAAGGACCGCATATCTATTCTCATCTGTGCCAATGCTGACGGGTCCCATCGTTTACTTCCTGCTGTGGTCGGCAAGACAAAGAAGCCCAGGGCTCTCAAGAACCTCATGGACTCCTTGCCTGTGGATTATTACTACAACCCCTCAGCCTGGTTCACACAGGAGATCTTTCTACGGTGGTTCAAGGAGGTATGTTCAGTTCAATTCATAAAATCTTGTATAAAACACTGTTGAATAAGATGAATGCAGTTCAGTGCAGTATGGCCAATGTAAAAGTTAAGTTAATAATATACAGTTAAAAATAGAATAAAACAATGCAGTACCATAAAGTAATGTATAACCAGTGAAAAAACTTCACTTATATAAAGTAATACAGTGCAGTAATATAAAATGCAGTATCATAGTGGCATTTTTTTTGGTTTATTACACTCATGGTATTACTGTACAGTCAGATTTTAGTGTCATAATTGACTTCACCCCTGCATGACATTTAATGTTGTATTTGACCTCAACCCATTTTGGGTTGAAGTAAAATACAAAATATTGTACTGTATAATCCTGAACATAGAACAACGTTACGATTTAGCCACGTGTTGGAATTCGTAAGATTTTATTTTGCAACTTATTTCACCCATGCGTGATATTTAATATCGTATTTGACCTTAATCCTGTATGGGGTGAAGAAAAATACGAAATATAATCCTGAGGATAGAACAAAGTTACGATTTAGCCACATGTTGGAATTCGTAAGATTTTATTTCGTAACTGACTTCACCCATGTGTGACATTTAATATCGTATTTGACCTCAACCCTGTATGGCGTTGAAGTCAAATGCTGTACAGTACGAAATAAGCTCCTAAAAATCAAAGTTGCGATGTGGCCACATAGTGGAATTTATTATAAAGATTTTCATTACAATTTTTTCAGGTGTTCTGCCCAGCCGTCAGGAAATTCCAACAGTGTGCCTATGGCATCGCCCGGAAGGACATCAGGGCTGTACTGCTGCTGGATAACGCACCAGCGCACCTTGTCAACAACATCCTTGTGAGTGACAATGGCAAAATCAAAGCCATCTTCCCCCCTCATAACACAACGTCCTTGATCCAGCCCTTGGATCAGGGGATTATCGAGTCCTGCAAGAGGCTCTATAGGAAAAAGTACCTGCAGCAGTGCTGGGTTGTGGTGGAGGAAGGGAACATTGATCAGCGGAGCAAGAAAACTTTGGAAAATTTCAAGGCATACAACAAGGATGCCATCTTCAACTGGGCAGAGGCGTGGAAGGAGGTGCCTTTGTCCACCCTGAAAAATGGGTGGACGAAGGTGTTAAAGTTGCCCAGATGTGCAGAGAATGGTTTTGAAGGTTTTGGGCTGGGAGATTTCAACCAACTTCTGCAGGCAGCTGACCAGGGGCCCCTCACAAATGAGGAAGTTAAGGAGTGGCTGAATGAAGATGCAAACGATCCTGGTTACCACCACCTCAACGAGGAAGAAATTGCTACCGAAGTGTCGCATTCAGCTGATAGGGTGGAGAAGGAGGAAGGAGAGGAAGAACTACCAGGCCCCTCCATACTCTCCGTAATTGATGCGACATACCTCATCCTCCGCTTCCTTGATCATGATTCAAGTGCTCAGTTCGGAGAGTATTACACCACCGTCCGTCAGCTGAGGCAAGATTTACAGAAGGCGGTGATGGAGAGGAAAAAGCAAGCTAAAATTAGTGACTTTTTTAAGCCTGCTCCACACAGCCTCACTCCTACTCCAGCCACACTTTCACACCACGTCTCTAGCTCAGAAAGTGATGTTTCCCTTCTGTCATTAGCATCGACGTCGTCCTTGCACATAGTGTCCCTGGAAATCCCAGATATACTGCTAGAGGGAGATGAGTGAACTGATGATGATTATTAGTACAAAGTGAACATCTTTAGTTTGTAAGATCGTGAAAAAGTGTACGAAAGTGTTTAAGATATGCACTGTACAGTACAAGTGCAATGTTAATGAAGATCGTAAATACAGTAATAAGATGTACAGTATAAAGTGTACAGAACAGAGATGTTGAATAAGTTGTGCAATGTATTTTCTAAACTACAATACAGTAATTTTACGAGCTAATATTAAGGGAACAACTTTAGTTATAAGATCACGGTGTTTAAGTTTCGGAATAAGTTCTGCATGTGTGACCATACGCAGTACAGTACACCGTTTTATTATAAGTGCCTTAAGGTCTTGTAAGTGTGTCACCTACCTCTCCACTACAATCGTCTCTACTATACACACTCCACAAATGGGCCACTTCAGCTCCTGCGTGCACATCACAATAAGGTAAATTAAAGACATATTTCTCAGTGTAGAGTACAGTACAGTATGAATTGTACAGTACAGAAATGTTTAAAATTACTGTCTTGTATTTTGTAACAATAAAGTACAGTCTTTCCTACGTGGTCTACATTACCGTACAATAATATTACTGTAAGTGCTTACATTAATGGAACACCTTTAGTTACAGTATAAATTTGTAGTGCTGTACAGTGTATAATTTGAGTTTTTGTGACTTAAAGTACAACAGTACAATACTGTACTGCTTTAGGAGAAGTACCTTTATGTTTTAAAAGTGCATCACTTACCTCAAGTTCAATCATGTCTACTCTAGAGACTCCACTAATAGACCACTTCAGCTACTCTTTGTACTGTACATCACAATACTGTACTGTAAGATTATTAAAAGACATGTTTATCAGTTTCCGGTAGTGTACTGTATTATTATTCAGTACAGTATATATTGTACAGTACCATTTGATTATTGTAGTGAATGTATAATACAGTACAGTCCTGGAATGGTAGTGAAAACACTTGGTGACATCATGGGGGAAAAACTTTCGGTGGGATCTGGACTAATGTCTGACATATCGGAAAAAGTCTGGGTTACTATGGGGAAGTTCGGATGTCGCTTTTTTCGGAATAGCTTGGGCCCCAATTAGTCGGATATAGTGAGGTCTTACTGTACTGGCATGCAACAACTTTTTTTTTTACTTCCATGCTCACTTCCCTGTTCCTTATCACTGCTTTCAAAGAACAGCAGCCTTTCTTCCCTGCTGTACCCTTTCAAGCACTTCACCCTATAAACATCCATTTTTAATCATCACACTGCCCAAGTACTTAAATGTACTCACATTTTCCATTTCCTCCTCATCCAACCTCACTGTACAATCAGTGACTTCATTTCTCTCAAAGACCATAACTTTACTCTTCCATACATTCACCTTTCGATTTCGTTTCTTACACACTCCGAAACTCATTCACCAAGCCTTAGAGTTCCCCTTGGTCATCACTTAACAATACATTATCATCTGCAAACAACAGTACTGGAAGTTTCCAAACACTGCCCTCTCTTATTGGGGTCACTCCAACATCCACTGCCCTACCTTGTACAGTAATCCCTCCAATATCCGTTGTAATAGAGCCAAAGGCATGTCCGAATATTGATTTTGTCCGGATATTGGTCCTGAAGCTCCAGCACTGGTTTTTCATGACCCTAACCTAACCTAACCTAAATCAGAAAACTACCTTCCTACCTCCCTAGTGGACATGTATAGCACTTATTTAGGTCCCTTTTCACATAAATAATGCACACATAGCATGAATTTATTGAATTTTAACCAAAAAATGATGATTTAGAGGTGAGTGAGTCATAGGAGCTCAGAACTTGCTAGCATAGTATAAGAAAGTATCGGACATGGAAATCATCTTTTCTCACATTTTATGCACTAAATTATTGGATACAAAAGCATCAAATACAGTAAATAATGTTAATTGCTACCAGAAAGATGGTTAGGTTAGGTTAGGTTAGGTTAGGTTAGGTTAGGTTAGGTTAGGCTAGGTTTGGTTTAGTTAGGTTGTTAGGTTAGGTTATAACCGGACATGAAATTCACTGCTTCAACCTTTTTCATAGTTGGTGCACTTAATAACCATGCATGAAAGAATTAAATTAAAAGCAGGAAATTATGATTAACACAATGTTAGGTTAGGTTAGGTTAGGACCGGACATGAAATTAACTGCTTCAACCTTATTTTTAGCTGTTTTACTTAAGAACCATGCATGGAAAAATTAAATAGCAAGCAGAAAATTATGATTAACATTTAGGGTAATTTTTTAACACATGTACAGCATGATCAAAACAGGTTAGGCATGAAAATCTTTATGGTACCCATAGGTTAGGTTAGGTTAGGACCGAACATGAAATTAACTGCTTCAACCTTTTTTTCTAGCTGTTTTACTTAAGAACCAAGCATGGAAAAATTAAATTGCAAGCAGGAAATTATGATTAACATTTAGGGTAATTTCTTAACACATTAACAGCATGATGAAAACAGGTTAGGCATGAAAATCTTTATGGTAACCATAGGTTAGGTTAGGTTAGGACCGGACATGAAATTTACATCTTCCACCTTTTTTCTAGCTTTTACTTAAGAACCATGCATGGGAAAATTAAATTGCAAGTAGGAAATTATGATTAACATTTAGGGTAATTTCTTAACACATTAACAGCATCATGAAAACAGGTTAGGGATGAAAATCTTTACGGTAACCATAGGTTAGGTTAGGTTAGGACCAGAAATGAAATTCACATCTTCCACCTTTCTTCTAGCTGTTTTACTTAAGAACCATGCATGGGAAAATTAAATTGCAAGCAGGAAGTTATGATTAACATTTAGGGTAATTTCTTAACACATTAACAGCATGATGAAAACAGGTTAGGCATGAAAATCTTTATGGTAACCATAGGTTAGGTTAGGACCAAACATGAAATTCACATCTTCCACCTTTTTTCTGGCTGTTTTACTTAAGAACCATGCATGGAAAAATTAAATTGCAAGCAGGAAATTATGATTAACATTTTTGGTAATCTTTTAACACATTTACAGCATGATGAAAACAGGTTTGGCATGAAGTTAGGGTACTTACGAACAAGAAACTGCCATCCTGATGTAATAACCCACTCTATCATCTCAGACTCTGACTGGAAGACCTTGCATCTGACACACCTTTCCAATTGAGAATCACCAGCACTTATCACCAACACTTTCCACAATGTTTTTTTTTTTTTATAACTGGAATCACATCACTTCACTGCACTGTACATAACAGTAAATTCCATCATCACACATATGATGAAGAAGGTGAAGAGCATTATCAAGCACTGTAGGAGGTAGGGTATCACCACAAAAGCAATAACTTCGGCCGCCATTATCGGAGGTGTTCATGAGGCAGTAACTGAATGGGTAATGGCGACCGACAGACAGACGCCACGAGTGTAAACATAGGCGATCAGCGTGGGCAGGAAATTCAAACTGACGCGGTCCCAAAAAATCGAAAATTTTTCGATTTTTTTCAAATTTTTTGGCATTTTGGAGGTTGGGCAGCCCAGAATATCCAAATAGTGAGTATATCCGAGTACTGGACGTCCGAATATTAGAGGGATTACTGTATTTCTTTTGTAACCCCATCCATATACAGATTAAACAACCATGAGGATATGACACATCCCTGTTTCAATCCAACATTCAGATAGAAAAATTCACTCAGTTCACCAGCAACACACACTGCAGCCTTAGCACCCTCCTCACCCTCGTGAGGAGTAGACTGTAGCACCAGTCGAGCAGGGCAGTACTCCCAAGGAGGATCGAAAGCTGATGGCAGGGAGAGCTGGAGCTCCCGTTTCATCTGCCCTCAGGACTTGTTCCTGACCATTCCCCTTTGCTGAACTTTTTCAGTGTCTCAGTAACACAGAGAGTAGACCAGCATGCTCTCCAGTACAAGTTTCTCTAACTGTCAACACCAAACTACATACACGCTAAACACCACACTACCTTTTCAAATTTTTTTAAAAAAATGGCGACTGTAAATTGTGCCTCGGAGTCCCCAGGGGGGGGGAACCATAAATGCCCCCACCATCCACCCCTCTCCCAGTGACGACTCTCGGAGCTGCCTAGAACCACTGTCTGACTCACTCCTTCTTCATTTCTGTAACATTCGCGGCCTTTCCTCTTTTTCGCTCTGTTGAGCACCACCTCTTCTCCTCTAAACCTCACCTTCTCTTTCTCTCTGAGACTCAGCTGTCTGAGACAACTGACAGCAAACCCTTTTCTGTATCCTCCTACTTCTATATTCTCATTTCAAAGCCGAAGGTGGCTGTTGTGTATATGTACGCAACGATCTTTCTTGCTCTCGTGTTCCTGAACTTGATTCTTCTGAATTCTCTACTCTCTGGCTTCGGCTCTAATGTCATTCTCTGACTAAATATATCTGTGCTGTTTACTTATCTCCTAATTCTACTGGCTATCAAAAATTCTTTGACTATTTTACTTCTACGATGGAACACATTCTATCCATTTCTCCTTTCTCTGAAATCTCCATTCTAGGAGATTTCAATGTTCACCACCGCTTTTGGCTCTCCTCTCCTTTAACTGATCCACCTCGTGAACAAGCCTACATCTTTTCTATCCTTAATGACCTACAGCAGCTTGAACAGCACCCTACCCGTGTCCCTCTCCGCCTTGGAGAGAGTTCCAACATACTTGACCTTTTCCTTACAACTAATCCTTCTGCTTACACTGTTGATCTTTTCTCTCCGTTGGGCTCCTCCGATCATAACCTTGTTGCCTTGACCTGTCCTATCGCTCCGGTACAGCCTGTGGACCCTCCAAAGAAACGCCGCCTGTGGCACTTTGGAGCTGCAGATTGGGAGGCCCTCAGGCAGTACTTCTTTGATTTTCCTTGGAATGATTATTGCTTCCATGGCCGAGAGCCATCTGAGTGTGCCCTGCGCATTACGGAGGTTATTCTCTCGGGCATGGAAGCATACATTCCTTTCTCATATCCTCTGACTAATGCAAGAAAGCCTTGGTTTAATCACGCTTGTTCTAATGCTGTCCGCAACAGAGAGTGGGCCTTTAAAAGGTACCGGAGCCAACCCACCCCTGAATCACATCTTTTTTATATTTCTGCCCGGAATCATGCTAAGTCTGTTCTTCGCTCTGCTAAAAATAATTTCAGCCGTGCTAAATGTTCCCAACTCTCCAACTCGAATTCTTCTCGCTCCTTTTGGCACCTTGCCAAAAACCTTTCTAACAACTTTACCTCATCATCCTTCCCTCCTCTTTTCTGCTCTGTAGCTATATCTTCTACTGATAAAGCAGATCTCTTTGCTCAGACTTTCTCCTCCAATTCTACCTTAGACGATTCCGGTGCTGTTCCTCCATCACTTCCCCCCTCAGACTTCCTCATGACTGGCATTAAGGTTTCTTCAGCTGATGTATTTTCTGCCATCGCTGGCCTCAATATTGACAAGGCATGTGGGCCTTGTGGAGTCCCTCCTGTTGTCCTCGAAAACTGTGCTTCTGTGCTTACACCCTGCCTAGGTGGACTCTTTCGCCTTTGTCTGTCAACTTGTGCCTTTCCTTCTTGCTGGAAGTTTGCTCTCATTCAGCCAGTCCCAGGGGGGGGTGACCATTCCCAACCTTCTAACTATCGTCTAGTTGCTTTAACATCCTGTGTCTCAAAAGTTTTCGAATCAGTTCTTGGCAGAAGAATTTTAAAGCATCTTTCCTGTCACAGCCTTCTTTCTGATCGTCAGTATGGGTTCCATCAGGGGTGCTCCACTGGCGATCTTCTCACCTACCTTTCAGACTCCTGGTCATCCTCCTTTCGGGACTTTGGCGAAAGCTTTGCCATTGCACTTGACATCTCAAAGGCTTTCGATCGAGTCTGGCATAAATCTTTGATTTCCAAACTGCCCTCCTACGGTTTCTATCCTTCTATCTGTGCCTTCATCTCTAGCTTCCTTTCTGGTCGTTCTATAGCTGCTGTTGTGGGCGGCCGTCGTTCTTCTGGACCTGTCGGCGGTGGTGTTCCACTGGGTTCTGTCCTGTCACCAACTCTCTTTCTTTTGTTCATCAGTGGCCTTCTGAGCTGTGCGTCTGGCCTTGTCCACTCATGTGCTGGTGGTTCCACCCTTCACCTTTCCATTCGGTTCCCGTGGTGCCCGTCTCGGCGGTTGCTTCGGCGGGCGGGGGGTGAGGCTGTGGCGCGCCTGGTGTCTAGCTTGGCTCGTGTCTGTGATTGGGGTGGAGATGGTCTTGTTATTATTGGTGAATCAAAACCTCAGTTGTTACACTTGTCAACCCGACAGGGTCTTCCTGAGGATTACCCACTAATGTTTAATAATGTCCAGGTCAATCAAGAGTTGACCGTTACTCCCAGTCCTTCATTTATGCAACTGGTCAACTCTGGAACTGTCTCCCTCTGTCTGTATTCCCTACTTCCTATGATCTCCAATCTTTCAAACGCAGTGTGTCCAGGCATCTCGAAATGAATGGATCTTGAATTTGGCTGTCTTTGGTATTGTTTTTACTTTTTCTTGGAAGGAACAGTATGCGGGCCCTGGCCTTTGGTTCCTTCTTCCGTGCATTAAAAAAAAA
>JAGKTI010000122.1:143431-187218 GCA_018397915.1 Birgus latro
GCCGATCCCCTCTGTTTACACTCGTGACGCCACTATCGGTCGCCATTACCCACTCCCCTCCTCCCTCGTGAACAACTCCGAAAATGGCGGCCGAAGTGATTGCTTTTGTGGTGATACCCTACCTCCTACAGTGCTTGATACTGCTCTTCACCTTCTTCATCATGTGTGTGATGATGGCCCCGCCTCCTGAGAAGAGGAAAAGAGTGGTTCTGACTCTGGAGAAGAAGAGGCAGATATTGGACAAGGTGGACGCCGGCTGGTCAACAGGGCGCATCTTACGTGAGTTCAACCTCCCTCGCTCCACCTTGTTTGATATCAAGAAGTCCCGAGACAAACTACAGCAGTACACGGCTGATTTCGCATCGAAGACCAGATGAAACGTGCAGAGGAAGGTGATGTTTACTCCTAAGTATGCAGACATTGACCGCTCCACGTTGATTTCGTATCGACAACAACGTGCTGCTGGTGTGTTGGTAAGTGGAACGGAGCTGAAAACTGCTGCTGAGTAGTTCACAAGGCTCCATGGATCGTCACTAGACCACACAGGAATTTACTGTTGTGTACAGTGCAGTGAAGTGATGTTATTCCAGTTATAAAAAAAAAAAACCTTGGAGAAAGTGTTGGTGAGAAGTGCTGGTGATTCTCAAGTGGAAAGGTGTGTCAGGTGCAACGTCTTCCTGTCAGAGTCTGAGATGATAGAGTGGGTTATTACATCAGGACGGCCGCTTTTTGTTCGTAAGTACCCTAACTTCATGCCTAACGTGTTTTCATCATGCTGTACATGTGTTAAAAAATTACCGAAAATGTTAATCATAATTTCCTGCTTGCTATTTAATTTTTCCATGCATGGTTCTTAAGTAAAACAGATAGAAAAAAGGTTGAAGCGGTTAATTTCATATCCGGTCCTAACCTAACCTAACCTATGGTTACGATAAAGATTTTCATGCCTAACCTGTTTTCATGATGCTGTCAATGTGTTAAGAAGTTACCCTAAATGTTAATCATAATTTCCTGCTTGCAATTTAATTTATCCATGCATGGTTCTTAAGTAAAACAGCTAGAAAAAAGGCTGAAGCAGTTAATTTCATGTCCGGTCCTAACCTATGGTTACCATAAAGATTTTCATGCCTAACCTGTTTTCATGATGCTGTTAATGTGTTAAGAAATTACCCTAAATGTTAATCATAATTTCCTGCTTGCAATTTAATTTATCCATGCATGGTTCTTACGTAAAACAGCTAGAAAAAAGGTTGAAGCAGTTAATTTCATGTCCGGTCCTAACCTAACCTAACCTATGGTTACCATAAAGATTTTCATGCCTAACCTGTTTTGATCATGCTGTACATGTGTTAAAAAATTACCCTAAATGTTAATCATAATTTTCTGCTTGCTATTTAATTTTTCCATGCATGGTTCTTAAGTAAAACAGCTAGAAAAAAGGTTGAAGCAGTTAATTTCATGTCCGGTCCTAACCTAACCTAACCTAACATTGTGTTAATCATTATTTCCTGCTTTTAATTTAATTCTTTCATGCATGGTTATTAAGTGCACCAGCTATGAAAAAGGCTGAAGCAGTGAATTTCATGTCTGGTCATAACCTAACCTAACCTAACCTAACCTAACCAAACCTAACCTACCTAACCATTTTTCTGGTAGCAATTAACATCATTTACTGTATTTGATGATTTGTATCCAATAATTTAGTGCATAAAAAGTGAGAAAAGATGATTTCCATGTCCGATACTTACTTATACTATGCTGGCAAGTTCTGAGCTCCTATGACTCACTCACCCCTAAATCATCATTTTTTGGTTAAAATTCAATAAATTCATGCTATGTATGCATTATTTATGTGAAAAGGGACCTAAATAAGTGCTATACATGTCCACTAGGGAGGTAGGAAGGTAGTTTTCTGATTTAGGTTAGGTTAGGTTAGGGTCATGAAAAACCAGTGCTGGAGCTTCAGGACCAATATCTGGACAAAACCAATATCCGGACATGCCTTTGGCTCTATTACGTCGGATATTGGAGGGATTACTGTATTTTGAACATGACACAGAGTGCAGGGTAGGTTCGTCTGAATACTGTATTGGCACCGAAGTGGTGGAGGAGTACAAAGGAGAGTAAGAGAACATCCACCTTCCTGCTGCCAGGCAATGAAAACCCTGCATTAGAATTCTCTCTTCCCTGCCTTAGCCAATCAAAACTCTTCTACTCCCAACCACTGCATGTCCCCTCCCTACCCTCCACCAAACATCCCGTAAGCTGCTAGGTCCACCAACCGACAATTCTCCCTCCCTCAGCACTCTACCCTTTTCGTATTCCAGTACATGTGCAGTATAACCTCATTCTTTTTGTGTATTTTATTTCTTTATTTTCTTTTTTTGTGATTGTGGCAAGATGTTTGATGACAACAACTGTCTCATGCAGGATAATAATGTTTTTTAGCCAGAAGAAAGGGTCCTTCATGCAAGGTAGTGTCAAAGATAAAGATTTTATGCTTTCTGCCAGATACCATTTTAATTCAGACATTTGCTATGCTGAATACATCAATCTCTCTACTTTCCGGATGACCACTATCCGGTTACCTCACTGTTCAGACATTGTAGGCTGATGGTCGCCCCCCCCCCAAAAAAAAAATCCAAATTTTTCGACCGCGTTAGTTTGAATTTCCCGCGCACGCTGACCAGCTCCCTTCCCGCACTCCCTCCCTCCTGTTAGTTTTCTCTCAACTCCCGTGAGATTGGACGGTTGTCGGATCGTTTGCGGAATTTTCGTTCTTGTTTAAACAATCATAATTAACAGTGCTAAGGAGTAAGTGTACTTAAACACTGGATTACTGGACATGCTTCAAGAGCAATTATGACCACTGTAAAAACCTCAGAGGTGGAGGTAATATTCGTTAACAACCATCATGGACATATAAGTACACTGTCAACTGCTAAATATTTTTCCATAATCACTTCTAAATCCTCATTCTCTGGTTACATTTTATTTACTTCATGCTTTCTGTCCCATATTTGAGTGCACAGGCTTTGAAAGAGGTGATTTTCTTAGTGATTACCATGTCTCTTACATTCACTATTTAGTTAACTGGTGAACATTTTTGCCCTACACACCTCTGAATCACAATTTTTCTGGTTACATTTTATTTACTTCATGCTTTGTGTCCCATATTTGAGTGCGCAGGCTGTGAAAGAGGTGATTTTCTCAGTGATTACCATGTTTCTTACATACGTTCACTAATTTTCTGGTAACAGTTTATTTACTTGATGCTTTGTATCCCATATTTTAGTGCATAAGATGTGAGAAATGATGACTTTCATAGTGATTGCCACGTCCAATACTCATTTACACTAAGCTGCCAACTCGTGAACACCTATGCCTTACTTACCTCAAAATCATCATTTTTTGGTTAAAATTCAATTAATTCATGCATTGTGTTCATTATTTATGTGAATGGGGTCTTAAATAAGTGCTATGCATGTCCGGTAGGGAGGTAGGTAGGTGGTTTTCTGATTTAGGTTATGTTAGGTTAGGATCAAGAATGACCGGTGCTGTTGGTGAACAGTGAACACCTTTGCCATACCAAACTCTTAATCACCATTTTTCTGGTAACAATTTATTTATTTGATGCTTTGTATCCTATATTTTAGTGCATAAGATGTGAGAAATGATGATTTTCATAGTGATTCCCACATCCAATACTTACACTAAGCTGCCAACTCGTGAACACCTATGCCTTACATACCTCAAATTCATCATTTCTGGGTTAAAATTCAATGATTTCATGCTTTGTGTTCATTATTTAATGCATACGATGTGAGAAAGGGTGATTTTCATAGTGATTTCTATGTCTGATACTTACACTTGCTGGCAAGTTGTGAGCACCTATGCCTTACTCACCTCTAAATCATCATTTCTTGGTTAAAATTCCATTAATTCATGCTTTGTGTGCATTGTTTATGTGAAAGGGGACTTAAATAAGTGCTATGCATGTCCGGTAGGGAGATAAATAGGTGGTTTTCTGATTTAGGTTAGGTTAGGTTAGGTTAGGGTCATGAATGACCAGTGCTGGAGCTTCAGGGCCACTATCCGGACAAGACCACTTTCCGGTCATGCCTTTGGCTCTATTACGTCGGATAGTGGGAAGATTACTGTCATATGTCACGTAGTGCCGAGATGGATAATCGGGAGTTTACTGTACCTGATTTCCAATCCTTCGGGACTGTACAATAAGACCTCACTATAATGGACGAATTGGGGCCCAAACCATTCCGAAAAATGTGAAATTCCGATAAAAGCGACATTCGAACTTCTCCCTGCTATTCTGGACTTTTTCTGATATATCAGACATTAGTCCAGATCACATGAACAGTTTCTAAACAGTTTTGACTACTATTGTGGTACTGTACTGTGTTATAACTTCACTACATTAATCAAATGGTATAATATGTATAATAATACTGTAATGTACACTGATAAACGTGTCTTTTATTTGCCTTATTGTGGTGAACAAAGCTGAAGTGGTCAGGCAGTCCGGACTGCTTCTGGCTTTATCAGACTTTTTCCGATATATAGGAATGCAGTCCGGTAGCTCCTCGAGTCCGATAAAAGCGAATTCCAGTCTATTGAAGTCCGTTGTATCGAGGTTTTACTGTATCTTCCTCCAGTCTGCCCACCTTCCGTATCCATTCTACTTCTGTCTCTCCTCGATACTTCAGCATTTCATCACACACTCCAATTCCTGGGGCTTTCCCCATTTTGACTTTCTTGAATAAAAATGTTTTGCAATTTTCCATCACTGGACAAAAAACCCTTGAACTTTACCAAATAATGACTAAACTGTGAGAGACATTCACTTTATAAAGACATACCCATACTTCAACATGTTCTCTTCCATATCAAGGAAGTACAACTGATTTCTGATGTAAGCAAACCATTTTTTTTTTTTACACACCACAGGATGGTCAAGATTTCCTAATGCTGCAGTTTCATCATCATCTTTGTTTTTTTGTCCTTCTGTTCACATATTCAAACTGGGGTTGGATGCACGATGGCTTTCCTCCACTGTTTCCTCTCCTGGATTAAATCTTCTCCAATACCCAGTCTTTCCATATCCTGCGTTACAACACTTTCCCAGGTCTTCTTATGTCTTCCTGGTGGTCGACGTCCCACCACTTCCACTTCCCCTGCTATTCTCACACAGCTTCCTTCCTCACTCCTCCTCGCGTGACCAAAGCATCTAAGCCGCTTCTGCCTCAAGATGATATTGAGATCCTTCACCCTACATCTTCTGGCTACCTCCTCACTCAAAACTCTGTCCTCCCATCTCACTCCCGCGATGTATCTTAACATTCTACAATCAGTACTCCTCAGAACATTCATCAGTCTATCTGTCAAAGCCCATGTTTCAGCACCATATATCAATACTGGTCTAATGCAGGCTTCATATATTTTATGTGTGTGTCTCAGTGGTATGTATTTGTTGACCAGTAGGCTAGCTATTTCCTTCCACTTTAACCATGCTGATGCCACTCTTGTTCTAATTGATCTCTCCACCCCTGCTTCACAGTCCAGTACATCTCCTAGGTAGCAAAACTGCCACAGTTTATAGGTTAATATTTAGTCAGGCCACTAAAATATTAATTCAGGGTACTAAATCGTTGGATTATGCCCACCATTGTCCAATTATTCGGTAGCTGATTATTCGGTACATCTGATATTTCAGCAGTTTTGAGAAATAGTCCCATTTACGAAAGTCTTTGATTGTTCTGCAGATATTCCAAATCATCTTGGCAGTTCAGGAAGTGTTATCTGTGACTTGTAGGCCTACTGTGTCATTACACTTGTATATGTTCACTAATTTCCATATTTTTCAGACTTAGGTATACATCAGAACCCCATAATTGCTGAACTCATAATTAACCCGCCGAGTCCCGACTGGTTTTTTACCCAGCCTACCCCAGATCCCGACCGATTTTCGACTTTTTTTTGGCTGAAACTTTCGCTTTTGGTGAGAAACATCAAAAATTCATAGTGAAATCACGATCCTGAGGGAAAAAAATGTTGATACAGGTGTCACTCAAACTTACGTTTTCCTTCTTTTTCAGGGTACCTGGCTAAGAAAACGAACTATGGAAGGGTTGACTAATTCAAGCCACTTTAAATTACGTATTTATTTAATTTATTTGGTACAAATTTATGTGTAATAAAAGTCTATAATGGTTTTCACACAATAATATAGGCGTTTATAAGCATTGTTCACTTACCCAAAACCCCAGTATATGGCGCCTTCCTTTACGACATTACCACCTCATCACTTCTGTTTGTTTCTACCTCTAGCTTCTTTGTTTCTTTGTCCTCCACCTCAGGAATCACTTTCACCGTGAATTTCGTCATTAGAGAGATCTGATGTCTACCAATGACCCACCCAAGGGTCATTGGTAGAAATCAGGAAGGGCATCCGGTCATAAAATGCTAGACGCTCCAATCCAAAAAAAAAAAGGCCGACGCATGCAAGCATGTTGCAGCCTTCAAACACGAAACGAACGAAACGAAACGAAACGAGAGACCGTGGGGCAACTTACTGGCTAGGTTGCTGGTAACAGGTGAATTGCCCAGTGTGGGGGGGAGGGGGGGAAGGGGGGTTAGGAGGGGCCAGGCAGTATCCCCACTTGACAGCAGGTAGAGGAAGGTCTCCCACATATACCTACCAAAAATCACCCATGAATGTTGAAAAATGTGCACACAATGGGTCTTGCAATTGCGTGACGTACGGTGTACGTCGTTGGGTCTGTCCACGGAAAAAAGTTGCGACGTACACCATACGTCGATGGGACACGGCGGGTTAAAGACTTCACTAATTGGCGATTTCTTCCTAAAAGAAATAATCGGAAAAATAAATAAACTGTAGGAATATGAAATGAACTGGTAAGGTCTTTCTGCTGAATGTTTAACGTATATTTAGTGCTCATTCTTTTGTTCGTTTTTGTGTGTACAGTATATGTGAAAGAAAAGAGTATTGATGCAAACAGTAATGTAGTGTATTCCATTAACCTCCGGCACTGAACAACCCTTTAAAGTAACAGTGTCAGTGACACTGAGGTAGCATGGGCTATAAAAAATGTGAACAGTTATGGGAAGGGAATGAAGGTCACTGGTATGTTCACACGATTCTATGCTACCATCCCAAGCAGTCAGGTGGTCACTTAATCTCAGATGCTTTTGCCCACTTTGCATATACACTGTAATTTTATTAATTCTTCCATGAATCATAGTGAATCAGAGGATGGGCTTAGGAAGCTAAAAAACACATTGCTAGGTCCGCCAGATGATTTTCTTCACATCTTTAAGAAAAATAAATTGATTTTAGAAGTCTTTAAAAACTGTTCCAGGGTCGGCCAGGGGTGGATGCAAATTTCTGAACCCATGGCCACTGAGAGGTTAAGTCGTTAAGCCATGCCTACAATTGTTTATTTTCGGCGCAATGGAAGAAACTTACTCTATGTACTCAAAGATGGATTTTGTTTCCCAATTTCCCAACTGTAGGTTAGTGTTAGTGCATATTGCTGTTAGTGTGTGTGCGCGCACACACACCTTTTGCGTCACGAGTGGTGAAGTCACCGGAAGGGTCCTGCGGTGTGCAGCCGGGGGCCTGGGCAGTTCGTGGTGTAAGGCCGGTGAGTGTGGTTTGCCTTTTCTGACACTGGTAGCAGAGCGTAGTTCGAAAATAATGGCGTCGTGTTCGACTAAGTGGCCTCCAAAACTTGAAAATGATTCTGCTTATGACAGCTGGAAGAAAGACATCGACATTTGGTTCGAACTGACGGACTTACCAAAAAAGAAGCAAGCCTTAGCTATTCACCTGTCATTGTCTGGAAGAGCGAGGGTGGCGTCTTCGGAAATTGATGCGGCTGATTTGAAACAAGAGAATGGTGTTCAGACCTTGCTGAAAAAACTAGACAGTTTATTCCTCGTGGACAAAGGACGTCGGCAATTTGCTGCTTTTCATGAATTGTACAACTTCAGAAGAGCCGGTGATATGAACATTCGTAAGTTCATGGCAGAATTTGAGCATGTTTATTTCAAATTTACGAAGCAGGACATGGCACTGCCAAATTCTGTGATGGCTTTTATGCTCTTAGCTGCATGCAAACGTTCAGACAGTGAGCAACAACTAGTGATGTCCGAGATAACTGAGGCAACATACGAAAACACATGAAATCTGCCCTGAATCGTATTTTTGCTGGTGAAATTGACGGGCAGAACGATGCATCGGTGTCTGCCAGGGAGGTGAAGGGCGAACCAGTACTTTAGATTGACGAAGTTGGGGGCGAGGAAACGTTTTATGTTAGAGGTACTCGACAAGGACGGAGAATGTTGCGGGGTGGTGCAGTATGTGATCGAGGTCATTGTGGTGGCCGATATTCAACCGTATCTGCTAGAATTGCCCAACGCTTATCCACCGACAGGAGGCAGAACCCACTTGGGTCTGACAGAAAGGTATCGAGGTGTTTCGTATGTGATTCTAGATTTCATTGGGCACGTGATTGTCTGGATGTATACAAAAACAACGGCAGTTGAGAAGAAAATTCTGAAACAGTGCATCTGTCATTATTTATGGGCTATGCGGATGATGCCGCTTGTAGAGGTAAGTTACAGACTCTAGTAGAAGAATCTAAGGGATGTGCTGTTCTAGAAACAGGGTGTTCTACAACTGTATGTGGCGTTGAATGGATCAATTGCTATCTAAGTGAGCTCACTGATTACGAATGTAAAGCTATAAGAGACGAAGCGTCATCCTCAACGTTTACTTTTGCTAATGGTGTCACAGTTTCTTCCCTCAAACATGTTACTCTGCCCTGCTACATTGGAAATATGCGTGCAACCATCGTGACTGATGTTGTGAACTGCAATATTCCCTTGCTGTTGAGAAAACGTTCCATGAAAAAAAGCAAAAATGTTGATTAACTTTGGAAGTGACCAGGTCAAAATTTGTGGAACTATGATTAATTTGAAGTCCTCATCTTCAGGCCATTACTTGCTTCCAATTTTCTTATGACTAGGTTGTGAATTTTGTGAAACAATCACGCTGGCATCTCTTGGGGATGATGTAGAAAAATCGGTTTTGAAGCTTCACAGGCAATTTGGACACCCAACATTGGCGAAATTAATTAAACTGATCACAGATGCGGGGATTAAAAGTTGAGAACTAGACCTGGCTATCAAGGCTGTATCTGATGCTTGTACAGTCTGTTGCAGATTTAAGAAAGCCAAGCCCCGACCCGTAGTCAGTTTGCCCATGGCGTCTAAGTTTAACGAAGCCATAGCCATGGATTTGTAAGTTTGGGGAAGGCATTATTTCTTAGTCCTTGTTGATTTGGTGACCACGTATTGTAATGCGATAAGTGTGCGCCCACCATTATCAAAGGAATATTTCGGAGCTGGATTGTTGTGTTTGGCGCACCTGGAAAAATTCTTACAGACAATGGCTGTGAATTCAACAATGCGGAAATGCGAGCATTGGGAGAGGCCTCCAATATCAAGATCATGACAATGTCCGCAGAGAGTCCATGGAGCAACGGAGTCTGTGAGCGTCAAAATGCAGTCATTGGTGACATTGTTAGGAAGATAATGGCTGATAGCCAGTGTGAATTGGATGTGGCCTTGGCATGGGCTGTATCGGCAAGAAATGCTCTCACTAACTACGCGGGCTTTTCTCCTAATCAACTTGTTTTTGGTCAAAACCCTGGCCTGCCTAATGTGTACGCAAATGATCCTCCAGCCTTGGAACCTTCATCACCATCGAAAATTGTGAGAGACAACTTGAACGCTCTTCATTTAGCAAGACAAGAGTTTATAAAGAGTGAATCAGATGAACGCTTGGCTAGGGCTCTGCTGCACAACGTATGTTCGAGTGACTTAAACGACATCCGAAATGATGAAGTCTTCTACAAAAGCGACAGTCATGAGTGGCACGGTCCCGGAATTGTAATAGGCAGAGATGGGAAACAAATTCTGGTGAGACACACCGGTGTCTACGTGCGAGTGCACGTGTGTCGTCTAGTGCATGCACAAGAGCAAGATACTACAGTTGAAGGTGGTGTCACCAGTGATGAAAAGAACAATGTTGTCCAGGAGAAGTCTAATGACGATTCTTCGCAAGTGGTGAATGACTATCCACCAGATGACGAGTCGGAAGATGGTGTGGTTCCGATTGATGAGCCTCCCACAGTTTCTGTTCCAGCAAATCAGCCTCCCAAAGTTTCTGTTGGTCAACATATAAAGGGAATACATTCAGAAAGTGGAGAGTTGGTGTCTGGAAGGATTGTGAGTCGGGCAGGTAAAGCTACTGGAAAGTACAAACGCTGCTACAATTTGAAGAGGGACTCTGACGGCAGCATTGATTGGATAGATTTGCAGAAGGATTTTAGCGAATGGGAATTGGTTGATGATGACACAGAAATGCTTGTTCTTTTCAACTCTGGGGCTGTATAATGTGCTATGGAAAATGAAATTACAAACTTGCAGAATAATGAAGTGTGAGGAAGTAGATGATGTTGGGCAAGGTGCCATAACGGTTCGATGGGTTGTGACGGAAAAACTGAAAAATGGAAAGCCTATTGTTAAAGCCTGCTTAATCGCCAGAGGATTTGAGGAAGACACAGTGGATCTCCGAAAAGACTCGCCTACTTGTTCAAAAGAAGCAGTGCGTTTGGCACTTCCTTTGGCCTCCACCAACCAGTGGGATTGCCACACTATGGACGTGAAAGCTGCTTACTTGCAAGGTAACGACATTGAGAGAGTTGTTCATTTACGTCCTCCGCCTGAATATGCAAATGGTAAGTAATGGAGACTAAAGAAAACTGTTTACGGCCTTTGTGATGCTGCTATAGGCCTTCCAATATATGGTGAGCATTTGGGTGTTGGCCTTTCTAGGGGTTCTCCCACGTGCGATGCTGCCAAACCTCATCCAGGACACATCACTCTTATAATTATGTCATTTATTTACTACTTCTGAATTAATTTGTATATACAGTATTTCTTCTCTAATAAGGCTATATAGTATTATGAATGTATCTATTTTTTTTATAATAGCAATGTCTATCTATCTATCTATCTATTGCCAGACACCATAATCCCGTAAGGGGTGGCCATTTGACTTTGAGTCATTTATTTTACGGGGAGGGACACTAACCCTCCACCAACCCACTTGTTGACACGTAGGGAGCACGTATGGTTTGGTTATATGGTTACCACCCAGCGTTGTAAATGGTTTCTTGGCTTACAAGAAACCATTTGGCTTGTCACTCAATGTAAAGCCACCTGTAAAGGAAAGAAAAGCAGTAAGAAGTGACAGGAAAAATGGGAGAAATAGGAAGAGAGGAGGGCAGGCACAGAAAAAGAATGATAAAGACTAAGGAAAAAGTAGACAGCACTACATCAAGTGAGTGGATGATGGTCGCCACCACCTACCAATCATAATAGCAATGAATTTGTATAAATACAACAATACTTGGCAATGTTGCTGTCCGACATTGCTTTTCTCCAAGCTTGGGGACAGGTGACACGGTCAGGGATGACCGTGCTAATCTAAAGAGAGAGAGAGACAGGCAGACAGACAGACAGACAGACAGACAGACAAACAGACAGGGAGGCTTCTCCAATTCAAATAATTCATCACACTGCATAACCTTATTATAAAGGTATATCTACACAATATTAATAACGTTCCTTTTATTATGCAGAGAGACAGAGACAGAGACAGACAGAGAGGCTTCTCCAGTTCGAATAATTCATCACACTGTATAGCCTTATTATATAAATAAATCTACACCAAATTTATAAGATACCTTTTATTATGCAGAGAGAGAGAGAATCTGATAATTGACCCCGTAGGGAATTGACCCAGTAATCCGACAATTGACCCTGTACGAGGTTTGGCAGCGTCGCACGTGAGTCTTGGAGCTAAAGTGTCATCACTGGATTCAGCACTGTTCTCTTGGAGCAATAGTGGCAAAGTCGAAGGCATTGTATGCATCTATGTTGACGACTTCCTTTGGCCTGGTACACATGAGATCGAACAACAAGTTATAAACCGAATGAGTCAAATATTCCTCAACGGCAGTTGTGAATCAAAAGCCTTCAAATACGTTGGTCTCAATGTCATCTCCAACATCAATGGCAGCATAACGCTCAACCAATTCCAGTATGCTTCATCTTTGAAACCAGTCACGCTGAGTAGAAATTGTGCAGCAGTAAAATCAGGAAAGCTGTCCGAGTCTGAGAAAACGGAGTACCGAGCATTAATTGGGCAACTCAACTGGACTGCCACACACACTCGGCCAGATATTGCCTTTGATGTGTGTGAGTTGAGTGTGACTAGCAACCGAGCTACCGTAGCGGATTTGCTTAGACTCAATAAGGTGATCTCAAGGGTGAAGACTGACAACATGAAGCAATAAATTCCAAGAATGGGGCCGATCGAGGACTGTCATATAGAGTGCTTTTCGGATGCCTCATTTGCCAACCTTGTAGGGAATGGGTCTCAGGGAAGTTTTGTGATCTTCCTACAAGATGCTAGTGAGGCAAGATGTCCTATATTCTGGCAGAAAAGAAAGATCAGGAGGGTTGTCAAATCTACCTTATCTGCTGAGGCGTTGGCGCTGATGAATGTGCTGAGACTGCTGCATATCTCGCCAACATATTGCGTGAGGTTTCTGGATGTGGAAAGATCAAAATAAAGTGTTTCGTTGACAAGAGTCTGGTGGACACCCTTTACTTCTGTAGGAGCATAGAAGACAGGAGATTGCGCATTGATATTGCTGTATTACAAGACATGTTGAAGCGAGGGGAGATTAATGAAGTATCTTGGGTGGATACATCACAACAACTGGCTGACTGTCTCACCAAGAAAGGTGCATTGACCGAGCGGCTGCGTGCAGCAGTCAGCCGAGACTAGAAAGTTTATAATACCTCAAGAGACATCACATATCTGTATGTGGCCACAGACTAGGTCTCGATAGTAATTAAACAAAAGTGTATGTATTGGATGCATAGTGCATATCGGATGTTGATGGTACTCACACAAAAGTCTATGTATTGGATACATAGTGTGTATCAGACGCTAATAGATCATCCAGCTTCGTCCTTGGAATCTTCTGTCAAATTAAGAAGAGAGGATGAGAGTGTTAGCGCATACTGCTGTTAGTGTGTGCGCGCACACACACCTTTTGCGTCACGAGTGGTGACGTCACCGGAAGGGTCCTGCGGTGTGCAGCCGGAGGCCTGGGCAGTTCGTGGTATGAGTCCGGTGAGTGTGGCTTGCCTTTTCTGACAGTTAGATTAGGTTTGGTTCAGTTAGAGTCAAGTCGCATAGAGCGCAGCTAATTGATTCTGGAACAATTCCGTGCCATAGAAATAACTATACTTATGGGAAAAATGGAATTTGGTTCTGGATGGTTGTTCAAAGTCCCCCTTCTCACCCCACTTTTTCCCATTTGCCCTCACTTTACACAGGCACACAATCAAGCAATCAATCAATGCATATATTACACGTAACAATAGGCACAAAAAATAATAGGGTGATCAGCCTTGTGTCTACTTGGGCATTATACAATCGTTTGTAAAACCGCTATGAACTGGTTAGTGATGAAACACCTATCTCTGAACTAAGATGAAGTAGTGTATAATGCCTCCTATCATCATCACCTATATAAGAATGATTATTGATGTGTTAAATATGAGTTTTGTTGACGCTTGAGCATACAAATTTTATCAAATAAACTTCTTCAATCAATTTTCACCAGGCAGCCTCCGCCATCTTTAATGTTTTGGTCGGTCAGCTGACTGCTGACCAAAACATTACAGATGGCGGAGGCTGCCTGGTGAAAACTGATTGAAGAAGTTTATTTGATAAAGTTTGTTTTCTCAAGTGTCAACAAAACTCACATTTAACACATCAATAATCATTCTTATATACATGTGATGATGGGAGGCATTATACTTCGTCTTACCTCAGAGATAGGTGCTTCGTCACTAACCAGTTCATTGCGGTTTTACGAACAAACCTATAAACTAGTCACAATACGCAAAGATTCTTTAATGTTTCATTACTTAACATAATGAATTTGGTGAAGTATAACCTCCTCAAAAGAGAGAAAAAAGTCCACAGTTGGAGCACTTGCAGTATGGAGCTGAAGTGGTCTCCATCTTCTTGTTTACAAACAGGGGAACGCGCCGCCTGCCAGGGGAATTTGCCCGGGCATTTCAAACCTTGCCACACCGTTGCGCCATAGGTCTTCTATTAATATGGTTCAATTTTTTTTGTTCTGGCACCTTGCCGTGTCATGGAAATTCGTGACATGGAAGTGCGCGCCATAGGTGACTTGACTATTAGTTTCAGTTAAACTAGGTTAGGTTTAGTTAAACACTTAGGACAGTCCCTTCCGCCATTACGCTGTTGAATCAAACGAGCTGTCACAGCTGAACAGCTAAAAACAACGGGGAAACTGATTTAACAAGGAACCTTTATTTATGGGTAATGCATTACAGTATCAGTGGTTCATGGACTATGCAATTACCGGTAAATGTCATGTTCTGAAAGGCGTCGAGAATTAGTGAATTTCAAGAATTAGTGAGAGGGTTTGGAACATAACCCTTGCTAATTTGGGGGGTCACTGTAGTGCTGTACTGATTACAGTATTATACAGTATCATACAGTATACAGTACTCTCTCCAAACATATTTGAAATAATATAAGTAGTGATGACAGGGTTCACCTATACGTATAAGGTACTGAATAGGTAGGTTTTTCGATTATTCGGCAAATCCAGTTACTCGGCATCGGCCTGGTCCCGTGGATGCTGAATAATTGGACTTTTACTGTATATTCCCACTCCAACCAGTAACTGTATATTCCCACTCCAATCAGTAACTGTATATTCCCACTCCAACAAGTAACTGTAAATTCCCACTTCAACCAGTAATACAACTTTGTATCTCTGCATTTGGTTTGAATTTTCCTCCTCATTCTGAATTCAGATTAGCATCTGTAGTACAGTACAATATTTACCAAGATGGTGCTCAGTTCACCAGCATTCTTAAACAGCCTAACTAATTTTGATTTTGCTGGCTGTTTACCACCCATCAACATAAACACACATTATGAAAGTACTGCAAGTATAAATTACACATATTGGTGCCCTCTTCTCTCCTTAACCCCTGTCTACTATCCCCATGACTACCCACACTTTTGCATACTACCACTAGCCCCTCCCTCTTACACAGCTCATCAGTCACGACTGACTCACTGCTTGTTTAAAGCAGCTATGACAGTTTCTCTGTTTTATGTGTCTGCATCATATGAAGATATAATCAGTCTTTTTTCCACACCCTTAGTACATCACTTATCCAAGTTTTCCTGCATCCTTCCCAGAAACATTTTGTTATACTGTTTTCACAATAATTTTATAATTTCTACATGCCAGTATACAGTACTTCATTAACACCTAATTCCTCCATATTTGTCAATCTTTTCACAGCATACATCACTTCTGCCATTATCAAATTCCTGGTCACCACATTCACTCTCTGGCACCATCAAATTCAGTCATGCTTAACATAACTCCACTCTCATTATTCCCATTCACCAACTTTTTCAAAATAGTTTTTCCATTTGTCCTTTATTTGTTCCATTTGACAGTATTCTTTCACTTTCATCCTTCACTTTTCCCTACTTTTCAATATTAATTTTTACACTTTTGCACCTCCACTTTCCAAAACAGTTTCCACTATTCATAACTTTTCATAAATATTTCCTTCCAATACCTCAGTTGCATTTGTTTATTCTCAGCTACTTTACACCCCACTTACTCTTAAGATGGAATACAATTACTCATATCTTGCATTTGTGAACAATGCAGTAAAAAAAAAAAAAAAAAAGTTGAATGCCTCTTCAACATTCAACAGCTAACAAAAAAAGAAGCATGATAAAATAGTACATAAATACTGTAATAGCATAAATATGAATATGTGATCATTAGAATCTTGTTTAACTTTGGGTTACAGTAACTTGGAAATGAATGGTATGATTTTAATACTAAAGTGTATTTACTGTATACTGTAGTATTCTTTTTCTGTAACGTAACAGCAATGCAACGTACTTGAAGATGAGTGGCATTACGAGTGTTCTGTCTCAACTCTCCCTCTGTGATGTTGCTGCTCTCAGACTCTCCTTCCAACACTGGAATATAGGTAAAAGGTATGTTATGAAGCTCAGCCATTAACTGGCATGCTAAGTTACCAGTTCAGATATTTGATAACCTGTGTTATCCAAAATATCTCATGTCCCAGGATTTGCCAGAGCAAGCTAACTACAAAAGATGCTGTACTGTCCAAGCATTAGGAACAGTAATACAGCATACAGTACTGGTACATGTACAAATATCAGTAGCCTAGCAGTTTGTTCATGAGGCAATACAGTGATACATTTAGAAAGAAATGATAAGAATTTGACTCTCAATGTTATGCATAACCAAAATATAAATAAGAGATTCCCACTCTGGGGTCTACAAGGGAATGGGTGCAAGAAATCTGCAACAGGATGAAAAAGAGCAAAATTTTTACCCCTTTCCCCCAAATATACAAACAAATGTGTGTACACTATATTTTATTTTAACCTCTCTCTCTCATACATTTTCCATTCATTAACCCCTCCGTGGCCACTGGTGTTGAACAACATTTTATCGGAGCATGGCTGGCAGCATTGATGCAGCACGACCTGTAAAAAACTGCAAACAATATTAGGAAGTTAATGAAGGTCTGGGAGATGTTGACACAGATGTACTCTAGCCCATAAGCCACTCAAACAGTCAGTACATCTCATGAATCAGTCATTAGGTGATGTCAGCTTTTTGCTCCCCTCAAGTGTTAGTGTAAGTAAGAATGAGAAAGTCAAGAAAAGAAAGAAAGTGTGTTTCCCAGACAGTGACTGCTTATCAATGTTTGCTTTTGACCTGGGAAAAGAGTGAAGGAATAAACATAAACACAAAAAAGAGGGAAGACATTCATAATTATGATATTTTTATTTTTAAGTCCATCCATCTATCTACCTATAGCCTGACACCCTACTCCTGCAAAGGATGGCTACAGACAAAATACCTCCAAGTAACTCTGTCACACACCATTTGACTGCCCTCCCCCCAACTCACTCCCACCTCCCTCAAATTCCTCTCAACTCCATCCCTCCACCTCATCCTCAGTCTCCCCTTCCCTCTTCCTCCCTCCACTTGCCTACATACACCTTCTTCTCTTTCATTCTCCATTCTCTCCACATGCCCAAACCACCTCAGTGTATTTCTCCTAATTTTCTCAGTCACATCCACATCTACTCCACAACGTTCTTTCACTTCTTCATTCGTCAACCTGTACTCCACATGCTCCTCTCAGGTAACTCATTTCCACTGTTGTCACTCCTGACTTGTTCCTCTCTAGCAAGGTCCATGCCTAGCTTCCATACTTCAGGGTAGGGATCACAATACCATCATGCAGTGACTTCTTAACATGCATAATCATCTCCCAGTTTCTCATCACTGCTTTCAGTGAACCAAAAACCTTCCTTCCTTGCTGTACCCTTTCAAGCACTTCATCCTTAAACCTTCCATCCTTACTCATCACACTACCCAAGTACTTTAATGCACTCACATTCTCCATATCCTCACCATCCAGCCTCACTGTGCATTCTGTGACTTCATTCCTCTCAAACACTACAACTTTACTCCTGCTAACATTAGCTTTCAGATTTGTATTCTTACACACTGTCCCAAATTCATTCACCAAACCTTGCAACTCCCATTCATCTTCATTCAGTAATACTGTACTGTAACATCAGCAAACAGCAAAACCGGACTCTTCTACACCTCACGTACTGTATATCTATCTATCTATTGCCAGAAACCTCAATCCCGCACGGGGTGGCCACAAACAAATTGCCTCCATGTTGCTCTGTCCCCCGCCATTTCACTATCCCGCTCGCAACTCACACCCCCACTCTCTCATGTACCTCTCCACTCCATCTCTCCATCCCACCCTCGGCCTCCCCCTCCCTATCCCTCCCTCCACCTAACTCACATACACTTTCCTCGTCAGTCTTTCACTTTCCATCCTCTCCACATGCCCAAACCACCTTAACGTGTTTCTCCTAACGCTTCCTATCATGTCCACATCCACACCACAACGCTCCTTCACTTCCTCATGTGTTAGTCTGTCTCTCCATGTGAATCCACATGCTTCTCTCAAATAACTCATTTCCACTGCTCTCACTCTTGACTTCTGTCCTTCCAACAGGGTCCAAGCTTCACTTCCAGAGTTGGTATCACAATACTGTCATGTAACAACTTTTTCACTTCCATGCTCACTTCCCTGTTTCTTATCACTGCTTTCAACAAACCAGCAACCTTCCTTCCCTGCTGCACCCTTTCAAGCACTTCACCCTCCAGACTTCCATCCTTACTCATCACACTACCCAAGTATTTAAATGCACTCACATTCTCCATATCCTCCCCATCCAATCTCACTGTACATTGATTGGCTTCAATTCTCTCGAAGACCATCACTTTACTCTTCCCCACATTCACGATTAGATTCCGTTTCTTACACACTCTCCCAAACTCATCTACCAAGCCTAGCAGCTCTCCTTCATCTTCACTCAACAACACAGTATCATCTGCAAACAACACTACAGGGAGTTTCCACACACTGCCCTCTCTCACTAGGGCCACTCCAACATCCACTGACCGACCTGGTATCTCTTTTATAACCCCATCCATGTACAGATTGAACAACCATGGTGACATGACACATCCTTGTTTCAATCCAACCTTCAAATGGAAAGATTCACTCAGTTTGCCATCCACACGCACTGCAGCCTTAGCACCCTCGTACATACTCTTCACTGCCTTCAACAACTTCCCATCCACTCCATATATTCTTAATACTTTCCACAATCCTTGTCTATCCACCCTGTCATATGCTTTCTCCAAATCCATGAAGTCTGCATACAACATCTTTCCCTTCTCTAGAAACTTTTCCAAGAATGAATATCTGATCTACACAACCCCTTCCCTTCCTAAAACCTCCCTGTTCTTCTCCAACTAATTCCTCTGTTATTTCTCTAACTCTGTCAATAAGTATCCTACCATATACTTTTCCTATTACACTAAGAAGGCAAATTCCCCTATGATTACCACACACTTCTTTTTCCCCTTTTCCTTTGTACATAGGATTAATTATACCTGATATCTAGGGTTTGTGGCGGTACAATCAAAGGAGAGGGAGAGTGGCCATGTGCAGTAGTGTTTGTGATAAATGGGTGCACAAGAGATGTAGTAGTATTAGAGGTTGACTGCGAGATGATGCTGATTTCATGTGTGTGGTGTGTCGGGGAGAGCAGGTGGAGATTGTTAGGTGGGAGAGGGTTGAACTTGCAGGTGAGTCTCTTGAGTGTGTGGAGTTTTGTTAGTTGGGAGAAATGTTATGTGCCGGAGGTGGGGCTGGAGTTAGCTCGGTTGCTAGGGTGAGAAGTGGTTGGAAGAAGTTCAGGGAGCTGTTGCCTCTCCTGACATTGAGAGGACTCTCCTTACATGCTAAGGGGTCTTTGTATGCAGCATGTGTTAGGACTGTGATGCTGTATGGTAGTGAGACCTGGGCAGTAAAGGAAGAGGATATTCACGGGTTTAAACGTACAGAAATGAGAATGATTAGGTGGATGTGCAGTGTGTCCCTGCGTGCAAGGCCTGGGGGGGCTGGGTTTACGATGGAAGAGTTGAGAGGTAAGATGGGACTGGAGTGTATTGGTGTTGTGATGAGGAGAGGTAGGCTGAGGTGGCTTGGACATGTGGAGAGGATGGGGGATGATAATTGGGTACAGAGGGTGCGAGGTGTTAATATTGGGGGAGGGGTTGGGAGGGGTAGACCGAGAAAGACATGGGACGAGGTCATTAAGTGTGACTTAAGGGTTAAGGGACTGAACAGGGAGGCTGCCAGGGATCGAGCAGCATGGAGAGCCGCCATTAGGTGACCAAGGCCGATGCATGCAAGCATGTTGGAGCCTTCAAAAACGAAACAAACTTCCAATCCTCTGGGACTCTACCTTCCTCCCAGGCCAATCTGCACACCTTTCACATCTATTCTATTACTATCTCTCCCCCATGCTTCAGCATTGCACCACACACTCCATCAATTCCTGGGGCTTTCCCCATTTTAGCTTTCTTCATTGCTTCCAACACTTCCATCCTACTGATTTCTTCCTCTCTTCTCACAACCCTCCTTCTCCCCACCATTCCCCAGCCACTTATACTTGCATTACTTTCATTCTCTATGTTCAACAATTCGTTAAAATGTTCTCTCCATCTGTTCACTTTTTCTCCCTTCTCCACTACTAATCTACCAATTTTTTTTTTCACACCCCCACTAACTTCGTTGGCACCCAGTCTAGCTCTCTTTACCTCTTTCCAGAACATTTTCTTACATTCCCTCCACTTTGCACTCAAATTCCTTCCAAATTCCTCATTCAATAAGTATCCTACCATATACTTTTCCTATTACACTGAGAAGGCAAATGCCCCTATGATTACCACACATTGCTTTTTCCCCTTTTCCTTTGTACAGAAGAATAATTATACCTGACTTCCAATCCTCCAGGACTCTACCCTCCTCCCACGCCAATCTCCACACCTTCCACATCCATTCTATTACTATCTCTCCCCCATGCTTCAGCATTTCACCACACACTCCATCAAACGCAGTCATTGGTGACATTGTTAGGAAGATAATGGCTGATAACCAGTGTGAATTGGATGTGGCCTTGGTATGGGCAGTATCGGCAAGAAATGCTCTCGCCAACTACACAGGCTTTTTTCCTAACTAACTTGTTTTTGGTCAAACCCCTGGCCTGCCTAATGTGTACGCAAATGATCCTCCAGCCTTGGAACCTACATCATTATCGAAAATTGTGAGAGACAACTTGAACGCTCTTCATTTAGCAAGACAAGAGTTTATAAAGACTGAATCAGATGAACGTTTGGCTGGGGCTCTGCGGCACAACGTATGTTCGAGTGACTTAAATGACATCCGAAATGGAGATGAAGTCTTCTACAAAAGAAATGACAGTCATGAGTGGCACGGTCCCTGAATTGTAATAGGCAGAGATGGGAAACAAATTCTGGTGAGACACAGCAGTGTCTACGTGCGAGTGCACGTGTGTCGTTTAGTGCGTGTGCCAGAGCAAGATACTACAGTTGAAGGTGGTGTCAGCAGTGATGAGAAGAACAGTGTTGTCCAGGAGAAGCCTAATGACGATTCTTTGCAAGTGTTGAAAGACTATCCACCAGATGACGAGTTGGAAGATGGTGTGGTTCCGATTGATGAGCCTCTCACAGTTTCTATTCATCAGCCTCCCAAAGTTTCTGTTGGTCAACATATAAAGGGAATACATTCAGAAAGTGGAGAGTTGGTGTCAGGAAGGATTGTGAGTCGGGCAGGTCAAGCCAATGGAAGGTACAAACACTGCTACAATTTGAAGAGGGACTCTGACGTCAGCATTGATTGGATAGATTTGGAGAAGGATTTTAGCGAATGGGAAGTGGTTGACGATGACGCAGAAAAGCTTGTTCTTTTCAACTCTGAGGCCGTGTTATGTACTAAGGAAAATGAAATTACAAACTGGCAGAATAATAACATGTATGAGGAAGTAGATGATGTTGGGCAAGGTGCCATAACAGTTCGACGGGTTGTGATGGAAAAACTGAAAAATGGAAAGCCTATTGTTAAAGCCCGCTTAGTCACCAGAGGATCTGAGGAAGACACAGTGGATCTCCGAAAAGACTCGCATTCTTGTTCAAAAGAAGCAGTGCGTTTGGCACTTTCTTTGGTCTCCACCAACCAGTGGGATTGTCAAACTATGGACGTGAAAGCTGCCTACTTGCAAGGTAACGACATTGAGAGAGTTGTTCATTTACGTCCTCCGCTTGAATATGCAAATGGTAAGTTATGGAGACTAAAGAAAACTGTTTACGGCCTTTGTGATGCTGCTAGGCATTGGTATCTGTGCGTAAAAGATCAACTGTTGAGTCTCGGAGCTAAAGTATCATCACTGGATTCAGCACTGTTCTCTTGAAGAAATAGTGGCAAAGTTGAAGGCATTGTATGCATTTGGTACCCAGGTTCGAATCCTCGCTGGTGTAGGGAACAGTTTAAGGATTTGAATTTCATTAAATCAGGCTTTACTGATCTACCAGAAGACCCGCCGACATGTCGTAAAAATGACCCCGCTAATACCAATACACCAGTCCTGTATGAGACAGCCCTAGCATGTATTCAATATGGACGGTGGGTGTTAAGCGCCGAAGTGGTGACATGTAGATTGTAGGAGGACGACTGGGCCTTGATAGCAGGCTGTGAAGCCTATGCCCAGAGTCAGACACATAAAAAAAAAAAAAAAAAAAGAAAATTTTTTATGTCGACGACTTCCCTTGGGCTGGTACACATGAGTTCGAGCAGCAAGTGATAAACCGATTGAGTCAAATATTCCTCATCGGCAGTTCAGAATCAAAAGCCTTCAAATACGCTGGTCTCAATGTCATCTCCAACATCGATGGCAGCATAATGCTCAACCAATTCCAGTATGCTTCATCTTTGAAACCAATCACGCTGAGTAGACATCGTGCAGCAGTAAAATCAGGAAAGCTGTCCGAGTCTGAGAAAACAGAGTACCGAGCATTAATTGGGCAACTTAACTGGATTGCCACACACACTCGGCCAGATAATGCCTTTGATGTGTGTAAGTTGAGTGTGACAAGCAACCGAGCTACCGTATCGTATTTGGTTAGACCCAGTAAGGTGATCTCAAGGGTGAAGACTGACAACATGAAGCTATACATTCCAAGAATGGGGCTGATTGAGGACTGTCATACAGAGTGCTTTTCGGATGCCTCATTTGCCAACCTTGTAGGCAATGGGTCTCAGGGAGGTTTTGTGATCTTCCTACAAGATGCTAGTATGGCAAGATGTCCTATATTAAGGCCGACAAGAAAGATTAGGAGGGTCATCAAATCTGCCTTACCTGCTGAGGCGTTGGCCCTGCTTGAATGTGCTGAGACTGCTGTATATCTCGCCAACATATTGCGTGAGGTATCTGGATGTGGAAAGATCAAAATAAAGTGTTTCGTCGACAACAAGAGTCTGGTGGATGCCCTTTACTCCTCAGGAGTGTAAAAGACAGGAGATTGCGCATTGATATTGCTGTATTACAAGACATGTTGGAGCAAGGGGAGACTGATGAAGTATCTTGGGTGGATACATCACAACAACTGGCTGATTTGTTTCACCAAGAAAGGTGCATCGACTGAGCGGCTGTGTGCAGCAGTCAGCTGAGACTAGAAGGATTATAATACTTCAAGAGACATCATGTATCTGTATGTGGCCACAGACTGGGTCCTGATAGTAATTAAATAAAAGTCTATGTATTGGATGCATAGTGCGTATCGGGTGTTGATGGTACTCATACAAAAGTTTATGTATTGGATACATAGTGTGTATCAGATGCCAATAGACCACCCAGCTTCGTCCTTGGAATCTTTTGTCAAATTAAGAAGAGAGGACGTGAATGTTAGTGCATATTGCTGTTAGTGTGTGCGCACACACACCTGTTACATCACGAGTGGTGACGTCACCAGAAGGGTCCTTCAGTGTGCAGCCAGGGGCCCGGGGAGTTCACGGTGTGAGGTCAGTGAGTGTAGTTTGCCTTCTAATACTCTGCATTCCTTTGGTATCCAATTAGAGATCCTGTCTGGTCCTGGGGCCTTCCTCACATCTTGAGTTTCCATTAATTTGTATACCTCTTGCACTTCAGCTTTTACATCTTATAATGCTACACATCCAGTGACTCCCTCCTCCTCCACAAAATCACTTTCTCGTGTGAAGACTGATTGGAAGCATTTGTTCATTATTTCAGCTTGCATAACTGCATCTTTATAGACATTTCCTTCTACTCTCAGCTAGTGCGTATCGGGTGTTGATGGTACTCATACAAAAGTTTATGTATTGGATACATAGTGTGTATCAGATGCCAATAGACCATCCAGCTTCGTCCTTGGAATCTTTTGTCAAATTAAGAAGAGAGGATGTGAGTGTTAGTGCATATTGCTGTTAGTGTGTGCGCACACACACCTGTTACATCACGAGTGGTGACGTCACCAGAAGGGTCCTTCAGTGTGCAGCCAGGGGCCCGGGGAGTTCACGGTGTGAGGTCAGTGAGTGTAGTTTGCCTTCTAATACTCTGCATTCCTTTGGTATCCAATTAGAGATCCTGTCTGGTCCTGGGGCCTTCCTCACATCTTGAGTTTCCATTAATTTGTATACCTCTTGCACTTCAGCTTTTACATCTTATAATGCTCCACATCCAGTGACTCCCTCCTCCTCCACAAAATCACTTTCTCATGTGAAGACTGATTGGAAGCATTTGTTCATTATTTCAGCTTGCATAACTGCATCTTTATAGACATTTCCTTCTACTCTCAGCTTATTGATTCCTTCCTTTTGTTTCAATTTGCCATTAACAAACCGGTAGAACAATTTAGGTTCTTCCTTACGTTTGTAAATTATACCTTTTTCAATGTTTCTTTCTTCCTCTCTACATATTCTTGTATGTTCATTTCTAGTTCTTTTTTATTCTTCCTTTGTTCTATCATTACTACCTCTCTTTTTCCATTTGTTCCATGCCTTCTCCCCCTCTAGTTTTGCTATCATAAAACCTTTAGTTGAACCAGTCATTTCTCCAGTTCTCTTTCCCACTAACTTTTGGCACATACTGTACTTTTCAACAACCGTATTGTAGATGCCTAGAAAGATACTCCACTTCTTCTGTATCTCTCATGTTTCCCTGAATTCACGCCAATCTGCTTCTTCAAAAAATTTTCTTAATCCTGTAAAATTTACTTTCCCAACGTTGTATTTTCCATGCCTGTATAGCTCATCTCTTGTCTCCCCATTTTCTTCAATTGTTTGGAACTCTGTCACTACATGATCACTTCTTCCTATAGGACACAGATATTTCAGAGATTCAGTTGCATCTGGCTCTTTGGTTAGATTTAAATCTAGTCTTGTTGGTGTGTCATCACCTCTATCTTCTTTGAGCCACTGGGTCATTACATTATCTATCTATCTATCTACTGTCTACTGCCAGACGCCTCAATCCCGCAAGGGGTGGCCACAAACAAATCGCCTCCATGTTGCTCTGTCCCCAACCATTTCACTGCCCTGCTCCCAGCTCACAACCCCCTCTCTCATATACCTCTCCACTCCATCCCTCCATCTCATCCTTGGTCTCCCCCTCCCTCTCTCCTCCTCCACCTCACTCACATACACTCTCCTTGTCAGTCTCTTACTCTCCATCCTCTCCACATGGCCAAACCACCTTAATGTGTTCTTCCTAATGCTTCCGATCATATCCACACCACAATGCTCCTTCACTTCCTCATTTGTCAGTCTCTCTTTCCATGTGACTCCACATACTCCTCTCAAATAACTCATTTCCACTGCTTTCACTCTTGACTTCTCTCCCTCCATCAGGGTCCAAGCTTCACTTCCATATGTCAGAAATGGTATCACAATACTCTCATGTAGCAGCTTTTTCACTTCCATGCTCGCTTCCCTGTTCCTTATCACTGTTTTCAAGGAACCAGCAACCTTTCTTCCCTGCTGCACCCTTTCAAGCACTTCACCCTCCAAACTTCCATCCTTACTCATCACACTACCCAAGTACTTGAATGAACTCACATTCTCGATATCCTTCCCATCCAATCTCACAGTACATTCACTGACTTCACTTCTCTCGAAGACGATCACTTTTCTCTTCCCTACATTCACCTTTAGATTCTGTTTCTTACACACTCTCCCAAATTCATCTACCAAGCCTTGCAGCTCCCCATTGTCTTCACTTAACAACACAGTATCATCTGCAAACAACAGCACAGGGAGTTTCCAAACACTGCCCTCTCTCACTAGGGCTGCTTCAACATCCACTGCCGTACCTTCTATCCCTTTTATAACACCATCCATACACAGATTGAACAACCACGGAGACATGACACATCTTGTTTCAATCCAACCTTCATATGGAAAAATTCACTTAGTTCACCATCCACACACACTGCAGCATTAGCACCCTCATACATACTCTTCACGGCCTTCAACAACTTCCCATCTACTCGGAGTCCCCAGGGGGGAGGGGGGGGGACCATAAATGCCCCCACCATCCGCCCCTCTCCCGGTGATGACTCATGCCTGGAACCACTGTCTGACTCACTTCTTCTTCATTTCTCCAACACTCGCGTCCTTTCTTCTAACTTGCTTTCTGTGGAACACCACCTCTCCTCCTCTAAACCTCACCTTCTCTTCTTAACTGAGACTCAGCTGTCTGATGCAACTGACAGCAAACCCTTTCTGTATCCTCCTACTTTCTCTATTCTCATTTCAAAGCCAAAGGTGGCTGTTGTGTATATGTACGCAACGACCTATCTTGCTCTCGTGGTCCTGAACTTGATTCTTCTGAATTCTCTACTCTCTGACTTCGGCTCTCGTCATTCTCTGACTAAATATATCTGCACTGTTTACTTTTCGGCTAATTCTACTGACTATCAAAAATTCTTCGACTATCTTACTTCTACGATGGAACACATTCTGTCCATTTCTCCTTTCTGTGAAATCTCCGTTCTTGGAGATTTCAATGTTCACCACCACCTTTGGCTCTCCTCTCCTTTCACTGATCCACCTGATGAACAAGCCTACACCTTTCTATCCTTAATGACCTAAAGCAGCTTGTACAGCACCCCACCCGTATCCCTGACCGCCTTGGAGAGAGCTCCAACATACTTGACCTCTTCCTTACAACTAATCCTTCTGCTTACACTGTTAAACTTTTCTCTCCGTTGGGCTCCTCTGATCATAACCTCATTATCTTAACCTGTCCTATCACTCCGGTGCAGCCTGTGGACCCTCCAAAGAAACATTGTCTGTGGCACTTTGGAGCTGCGGATTGGGAGGCCCTCAGGCAGTACTTCTTTGATTTTCCCTGGAATAATTATTGCTTCCATGGCCGGAAGTCATCTGCGTGTGCCTTACACATTACGGAGGTTTTTCTCTTGGGCATGGAAGCATACATTCCTTTCTCATACCCTTTGTCTAATGCAGGAAAGCCTTGGTTTAATCACACTTCTTCTTATGCTGTCCACAGCAAGCAGAGGGCCTACAAAAGGTATCGGAGCCAACCCACCCCTGAATCACACCTTTCTTATGTTTAAGCCTGGAATCGTGCTAAGTCTGTTCTTCGCTCTGCTAAAAATAATTTCATCCGCACTAAATGTTCTCAACTCTCCAACTCGAATTCTTCACGCTCCTTCTGGCACCTTGCCAAAAACCTTTCTAACAACTTTACCTCATCATCCTTCCCTCCTCTTTTATACTCTGATGGCTCTGTAGCTATTTCTTCTACTGATAAAGCCGATCTCTTCACTCAGACTTTCTCCTCCAATTTCACCTTAGACGATTCCGGTGCTGTTCCTCCATCACTTCCCCCCTCTGACTTCCTCATGACTTATATTAAAATTTCTGCAGTTGATGTATTTTCTGCCATCACTGGCTTCAATACCAACAAGGCATATGGACCTGATGGGGTCCCTCCTTTTGTCCTCAAAAACTATGCTTCTGTGCTTACACCCTGCCTAGGTAAACTCTTTCGCCTTTGTCTATCAGCTTGTACCTTTCCTTCTTGCTGGAAATTTTCTCTCATTCAGCTGTCCCAAAGAAGCGTGACCATTCCCAACCCTCTAACTATCGTCCAATTGCTTTAACATCCTGTGTTTCAAAAGTGCTTGAGTCTATTCTTAACAGAAAAATTTTAAAGCATGTTTTCTATCACAACCTTCTTTCTGATCGTCAGTATGGGTTCCGTCAGGTACGCTCCACTGGTGATCTTCTCACCTACCTTTCAGATTCCTGGTCATCCTCCTCTTTCAGGACTTTGGCGAAAGCTTTGTCATTGCACTTGACATCTCAGACTTGATCGAGTCTGGCACAAATCTTTAATTTCTAAACTGCCCTCTCATGGTTTCTATCCTTCTATCTGTGCCTTCATCTCTAGCTTCCTTTCTGGATGTTCTATAGCTGCTGTTGTAGACGGCCATCGCTCTTCTCCTAGATCTACTGTATTTATAGTTGTGTTCCTCAGGGCTCTGTCCTATCACCAACTCTCTTCCTTTTATTCATCAATGACCTTCAAAGCTGTACATCTAACCCTATCCACTCATACGCTGATGATTCCACCCTTCACCTTTCCATTCGGTTCTTGCAACGTCCATCTCAGCAGTCACTTCAACAAACAAAGGATGAGGCTATGGCACACCTAATGTCTGACTTGGTTCATATCTATGACTGGGGTAAAAATAATCTTATTTTTAATGCATCAAAGACTCAGTTCTTACACCTATCAACCCGACAAAACCTTCCACAGGAGTACCCACTAATGTTTAATAATGTCCAGCTCGTTCCTGCATCATCCTTGAACATGCTTGGGGTTTCATTCACTCGGGATTTATCTTGGAAAGAACATATAACATCTCTTGTGAAATCTGCTTCCAAGAGATTAGGTGTGCTAAGCCAACTTCGAACCTTCTTTACCCCTGCACAGATGTTGACTTTATACATGGGTTTTATTTGCCCCTGTTTGGAGTACAACTCACATGTGTAGGGAGGCTTCCTACATACAGCTCTTCTCAATAAGGTGGAGTCAAAGGCTTTTCATCTCATTAACTCTCCTCCTCTAACTAGCTCCCTTCAACCCCTGTCTCTTCGCCACACTGTTGCATCTTTATCTCTTTTTTATCGCTACTTCAAAGGCTAATGTTTCTCTTAACTGTCTGCTTGCATCCCTCCACCTCTACGACGGGCACGTAGTACCCGTCTAGCAATAACATCTCATCTCTTTTCTGTCCAACTCTCTAATGCAAGAGTTAACCATTACTCCCAGTCCTTCATTTATGCAACAGGTCAACTCTGGAACCGTCTTCCTCTGTCCGTATTTCCTACTTCCTATGATCTCCAGTCTGTCAAATGCAGTGTGTCCAGGTATCTCGAAATGAACGGATCTTGAATTTGGCTCTCTTTTGTATTGTTTTTGTTTATTCTTGGAGGGAACAGTTTGCGGGCCCTTGGCCTTTGTTTCCTTCTTCCTTGCATTAAAAAAAAAAAAAAGTAGTAAAATTGAACATTGTACTTGTATAACATATTGTAGTGAGAGTACCACAAATATGCATGTACAACAGACATACACATACATTTATGCAATGGTAAAAATTACTAGGTCATTACAATACACATGGTGCTATGCCCTGAATAATGTCTGATAGTACACTCAACTTGTATGATGAGTAAGGGAAATATATAATTCTGGTAACAAAAGAATTGAAGGAAAATTTTAATAACATCGAATTAATGTAATTAATACATTCATGCTTAATGTTACAAGGAGGGTAGAAAAGTTACAAGAGGATGGAAAAAAGGCAGAATATAAAAGGGAGATGGAGGAGCGATTGGGTAAATACAGACTGGAGCAGATGGGGGACGTGGAAGGAGTGTGCAAGATATTCACAGAAGAAATCTGTGCAGCATGTGAGGTGGTGTGTGGGGTGAAGAAAAGACAAAAGGGGGTTCAGGGAAAAGCATGGTGGACTGAAGAGGTGAGAGAGACTGTGGCACAAAAGAAGAAAGCATATAATAATGAGTGGATGAGGAATAGGGGTGTCGAAGAAGCTGAGAGACGGACGAGAGAGTTATATGTAGAGAGGAGGAGAGAGGTGAAAAGATTAGTAAGAGAAAGAAGAGAGTGGATGAGGAATTTGGAAGGAATTTGAGTGCAAAGTGTAGGGAATGTAAGAAAATGTTCTGGAAGGAGGTAAAGAGAGCTAGACAGGGTGCCAACAAAGTCAGTGAGGGTGTGAAAGATAAAAATGGTAGATTACTAGTGAAGAAGGGAGAAAAAGTAAACAGATGGAGAGAACACTTTAATGAATTGTTGAACATAGAGAAAGAAAGTAATGCACGTATAAGTGGCTGGGGAATGGTGGGGAGAAGGAGGGTTATGAGAAGAGAGGAAGAAATCAGTAGGATGAAAGTAGTAGAAGGAATGAAGAAAGTTAAAATGAGGAAAGCCCCAGGAATCGATGGAGTGTGTGGTGAAATGCTGAAGCATGGGGGAGAGATAGTAATAGAATGGATGTGGAAGGTGTGCAGATTGGCTTGGGAGGAAGGTAGAGTCCCGGAGGATTGGAAGTCAAGTATAATTATTCCTCTTTACAGGGGAAAAGGGGAAAAAGCAGTGTGTGGTAATCATAGGGGCATTTGCCTTCTCAGTGTAAAAGGAAAAGTATATGGTAGGATACATATTGACAGAGTTAGGGAAATAACAGAGGAATTAGTTGGAGAAGAACAAGGAAGTTTTAGGAAGGGAAGAGGTTCTGTAGACCAGATATTCATTCTTAGATCCTTAGTGGAAAAGTTTCTAGAGAAGGGCAAGAAGTTGTATGCAGCCTTCATGGATCTGGAGAAAGCATATGACAGGGTGGATAGACAAGGATTGTGGAAGGTATTAAGAATATACGGAGAGGATGGGAAGTTGTTGAAGGCAGTGAAGAGTATGTATGAGGGTGCTAAGGCTGCAGTGGGTGTGGATGGCAAACTGAGTGAATCTTTCCATTTGAAGGTTGGATTGAAACAAGGATGTGTCATGTCTCCATGGTTGTTCAATCTGCACATGGATGGGGTTATAAAAGAGATACAAGGTCGGGCAGTGGATGTTGGAGTGGCCCTAGTGAGAGAGGACAGTGTTTGGAAACTCCCTGTACTGTTGTTTGCAGATAATACTGTGTTGTTGAGCAAAGACAAAGGGGAGCTGCAAGGCTTGGTAGATGAGTTTGGGAGAGTATGTAAGAAACAGAATCTAAAGGTGAATGTAGGGAAGAGTAAAGTGATGGTCTTCGAGAGAAGTGAAGCCAGTGAATGTACAGTGAGATTGGATGGGAAGGATATGGAGAATGTGAGTGCATTTAAGTACTTGGGTAGTGTGATGAGTAAGGATGGTAGTCTGGAGGGTGAAGTGCTTGAAAGGGTGCAGCAGGGAAGGAAGGTTGCTGGTTTGTTGAAAGCATGATAAGAAACAGGGAGGTAAGCATGGAAGTGAAAAAGTTGTTACATGACAGTATTGTGATACCAACTCTAACATACGGAATTGAAGCTTGGACCCTGTTGGAAGGACAGAAGTCAAGAGTGTGAGCAGTGGAAATGAGTTATTTGAGAGAAGCATGTGGAGTCACATGGAGAGACAGACTAACAAATGAGGAAGTGATGGAGCGTTGTGGTGTGGTTGTAGACATGATAGGAAGCGTTGGGAGAAACACGTTAAGGTGGTTTGGGCATGTGGAGAGGATGGAGAGTGAAGGACTGACAAGGAGAGTGTATGTGAGTGAGGTGGAGGGGGTGAGTGGAAGGGGGAGGCCAAGGATGAGATGGAGGGATGGAGTGGAGAGGTTTCTGAGAGAGGGGGGTGTAAGTTGGGAGTGGGGTAGTGAAATGGCAGGGGACAGAGTGACATGGAGGCGATTTGTTTGTGGCCACCCTGTGCGGGACTGAGGCGTCTGGCAATAGATAGATAGATAGCTTAATGTTACACTCAACTTGTTTGAAAAGTAAGTGAAATACATAATTCTGGTAACAACAGTATTGTAGGAACATTGTAGTTACATCGTATGAATGTAATTACAGTATAACATAGCTGTATTATCTAATTGTAGTAATACTGTAGTTTACATAATTGTATTAATGTTAGCATTTGTAGTTAATACTGAAGTAATTGCAGCAATATTATAGTAGGAGTAGACTGTAGCACCAGTCAAGCAGGGCAGTACTTCCAAGGTGGATGGAAAGCTGATGACAGGGAGAGCTGGTGCTCCCGTTTCATCAGCCCTCAGGACTTGTTCCTGACCATCCCCCTTTGCTGAACTTTTTCAGTGTCTCAGTAACACAGATAGTAGGCCAGCATGCTTCCCAATACAAGTTTCTCTAACTGTCAACACTAAACTACATGCACGCTACACACTACACTTCCTTTTCAAAATTTGTTAAAATGGCGACTGTTAATCATGCCTCGGAGTCCCCGGGGGGGACCATAAATGCTCCCACCATCCGCCCCTCTCCCGGTGACGACTCACGGAGCTGCCTGGAACCACTGTCTGACTCACTCCTTCTTCATTTCTGTAACATTCGCGGCCTTTCCTCTAACTTTCACGCTGTCGAGCACCACCTCTTCTCCTCTAAACCTCACCTTCTCTTTCTCTCTGAGACTCAGCTGTCTGAGGCAACTGACAGAAAACCCTTTTCTGTATCCTCCTTCCTCTATTCTCATTTCAAAGCCAAAGGTGGCTGTTGTGTATATGTAAGCAATGATCTATCTTGCTCTCGTGTTCCTGAACTTGATTCTTCTGAATTCTCTACTCTCTGGCTTCGGCTCTCCTGTCATTCTCTGACTAAGTATATCTGTGCTGTTTACTTATCTCCTAATTCTACTGACTATCAAAAATTCTTTGACTATCTTACTTCTACGATGGAACACATTCTATCTATTTCTCCTTTCTCTGAAATCTCCATTCTAGGAGATTTCAATGTTCACCACCACCTTTGGCTCTCCTCTCCTTTCACTGATCCACCTGGTGAACAAGCCTTCATCTTTTCTATCCTTATTGACCTACAGCAGCTTGTACAGCACCCTACCCGTGTCCCTGACCGCCTTGGAGAGAGTTCCAACATACTCGACCTTTTCCTAACAACTAATCCTTCTGCTTACACTGTTAAACTTTTCTCTCCATTGGGCTCCTCCGATCATAACCTTATTACCTTAACCTGTCCTATCGCTCCGGTACAGCCTGTGGACCCTCCAAAGAAACGCCGCCTGTGGCACTTTGGAGCTGCAGATTGGGAGGCCCTCAGGCAGTACTTCTTTGATTTTTCTTGGAATGATTATTGCTTCCATGGCCGGGAGCCGTCTGAGTGTGCCTTGCGCATTACAGAGGTTATTCTCTCGGGCATGGAAGCATACACTCCTTTCTCATATCCTCTGACTAATGCAAGAAAGCCTTGGTTTAATCACACTTGTTCTAATGCTGTCCGCAACAAGGAGAGGGCCTTTAAAAGGTACCGGAGCCAACCCACCCCTGAATCACATCTTTTTTATATTTCTGCCCGGAATCATGCTAAGTCTGTTCTTCGCTCTGCTAAAAATAATTTCATCCGTGCTAAATGTTTCCAACTTTCCAACTCGAATTCTTCTCGCTCCTTTTGGCACCTTGCCAAAAACCTTTCAAACAACTTTACCTCATCATCCTTCCCTCCTCTTTTCTACTCTGATGGCTCTGTAGCTATTTCTTCTACTGATAAAGCAGATCTCTTCGCTCAAACTTTCTCCTCCAATTCTACCTTAGACGATTCCAGCTGCTGTTCCTCCATTAGTTCCCCCCTCAGACTTCCTCATGACTGGCATTAAAATTTCTTCAGCTGATGTATTTTCTGCCATCACTGGCCTCAATATTAACAAGGCATATGGGCCTGATGGAGTCCCTCCTGTTGTCCTCAAAAACTGTGCTTCTGTGCTTACACCCTGCGTAGTAAACTCTTTCGCCTTTGTCTCTCAACTTGTACCTTTCCTTCTTGCTGGAAGTTTGCTCTCATTCAGCCAGTCCCAAAGAAGGGTGACCATTCCCAACCCTCCAACTATCGTCCAATTGCTTTAACATCCTGTGTATCAAAAGTTTTTGAATCAGTTTTTAACAGAAAAATTTTAAAGCATCTTTCCTGTTACAACCTTCTTTCTGATCGTCAGTATGGGTTCTATCAGGGATGCTCCACTGGCAATCTTCTCACCTACCTTTCAGACTCCTGGTCATCCTCCTTTCGGGACTTTGGCGAAAGCTTTGCCATTACATTTGACATCTCAGACTTGATCAAGTCTGGCATAAATCTTTGATTTCTAAACTGCCCTCCTATGGTTTCTATCCTTCTATCTGTGCCTTCATCTCTAGCTTCCTTTCTTGTCGTTCTATAGCTGCTGTTGTAGACGGCCATTGTTCTTCTCCTAGACCTATCAACAGTGGTGTTCCTCAGGGCTCTGTCCTATCACCAGCTCTCTTCCTTTTATCTCTAGCTTCCTTTCTTGTCGTTCTATAGCTGCTGTTGTAGACGGCCATTATTCTTCTCCTAGACCTATCAACAGTGGTGTTCCTCAGGGCTCTGTCCTATCACCAGCTCTCTTCCTTTTATTCATCAATGACCTTCTAAGTTGTACATCTAACCCTATTCACTCAAATGCTGATGATTCCACCCTTCACCTTTCCATTCGATTTCCGCAACGTCCATCTCAGCAGTTACTTCAGCAAACAAGGGATGAGGCTATGGCACACCTAATGTCTGACTTGGCTCGTATCTCTGATTGGGGTAGAAAAATCCTGTTATTTTTAATACATCAAAAACTCAGTTCTTACACTTATCAACCCAACAAAATCTTTCTCAGGATTACCCACTAATGTTTAATAATGTCCAGCTCAGTCCTGCATCATCCTTGAACATGCTTGGGGTTTCATTCTCTCAGGATTTGTCTTGGAAAGAACATATTACATCTCTTGTGAAATCTGCTTCCAAGAGATTAGGTGTGCTAAGCCGACTCCGAACTTTCTTTACCCCTGCACAGTTGTTGACCTTGTACACGGGTTTTATTCGCCCTTGTATGGAGTACAACTCTCATGTGTGGGGAGGCTCCCCACATGCAGCTCTTCTCAATAGGGTGGAGTCAAAGGCTTTTTGTCTCATTAACTCTCCTCCTCTTACTGATTCCCTTCAACCTTTGTCTCTTCGCCGCACTGTTGCTTCTTTATATCTCTTCTATCGCTACTTCAACGGTCACTGTTCCTCTGAACTGTCTGCTTGCATCCCTCCACCCCTACGACTGGCACGCAGTACCCATCTAGCAACAACATTTCATCCCTTTTCTGTCTAACTCTCTAATGCAAGAGTTAACCATTACTCCCAGTCCTTCATTTATGCAACTGGTCAACTCTGGAACTGTCTCCCTCTGTCTGTATTCCCTACTTCCTATGATCTCCAGTCTTTCAAATGCAGTGTGTCCAGGCATCTCGAAATGAATGGATCTTGAATTTGGCTCTCTTTTGTATTCTTTTTACTTTTTCTTTGAAGGAACAGTATGCGGGCCCTGGCCTTTGGTTCCTTCTTCCTTGCATAAAAAAAAAAACTGCACTAATATTGTAGGAATTGCAGTAACTGAAGTAGTATCATACAATCACATTGTATGATACATAGTAAGTGGCAAAATAAATGTGTGCACATGCATAATTACAATAGTAACACAACAGCATTGTACAGCAATTAGTTGTATTATGAATAAGTCATCTATAACACCTGCTATAGTAATATTACACAACCTGTATTATAAATCTCCTCATCGTAGCGAGTGTGTTGATAGTGATAATGCGCCGCAACTGGGTCTTGGAGAAAAATAACTCTGCTCGTTGTTTCTCTTATAGAAAGAGTTCATGTATATACATATACGTATACATAATAAATAACAACAGTTGCACCTACTTTTTTTGTTTGTTATGCGATTATAATTTATTTTTACATTAATTTTGTTTTCTTCATGTGTGTTCATTTTTTCGGTGGTGTCCGAGGTTGCATAATTGCTAGCTAATCGCTGAGACCCTTTTTTAAGACTTAAGTTTATGTATTGTATTATAAGACTATATAACCACTTATTTTGTTATTATAAAGATATATACATTATATACAACATTACCTATATACATTTGCTTGTTACTTATTTGTATCTATGATGCAGTACAGTAGTGTATGTGGCAGTTTGTGGTGAGCATTGCGTGAAAGTCTTTCTCATCAGAGTTGTATGAAAGATGATGTCCGTTCTTGCTAATGTCATTCGTTGTTTCCATTTTGTTTGTTTCTTTTCTTTCCCTGCTCTGGGCACACTAGATAGCTTTAGTTAATAACTGTATGTTAATTCTCTTTCAATCGTACACTGGGTTAATGTGATGGTGTATTTTATTTATCACTTGAAGAGTGATTGTTTCTTAGTTCCAGTAATGAAACATGTGTCTTATGTATGTATAAATGTAGCACTCGTTGGGAGTAAATTAATGGTATAGTAAATGAATATTTACAGTATGTAATTGTTATTGCTGGTTCAAGCACTTAGTGATTAAGATAATGTAGTTAACTGAAGTAGGTATTTGTATGTAAGTTGTAAATATAAAGTGGGTTTTATATGTTTGTGCAGAAGGTTTTGTCTATCACTGTGTATTGTATAGATGAAGAAACTGTGTAACTCACTAATTTTGACCGTGGTGGGAATGGTGATAGTGCTGATGTCAGCCACAGGTTGACTGACACGGTGTTGTGGTGTTTCTCGGCCCCTCAGCAAAAACTTAGGACAGCGACTTCTCACTCTGGCAGCCGTGGTGGGTAACTGAGTAACGATGAGTGGTGAGTGAGAGCTCTGGTGTTGCTGCCTCATCTTGGAGGGTGGTTGGGGAGAAATTAGGGTTTGGTGATTAAGATAATGTAGTTAACTGAAGTAGGTATTTGTATGTAAGTTGTAAATATAAAGTGGGTTTTATATGTTTGTGCAGAAGGTTTTGTCTATCACTGTGTATTGTATAGATGAAGTAACTGTAATTTTTACCGTGGTGGGAATGGTGATAGTGCTGATGTCAGCCACAGGTTGACTGACGCGGTGTTGTGGTGTTTCTTGGCCCCTCAGCAAAACCTTAGGACAGCGACTTCTCACTCAGGCAGCCATGGTGGGTAAATGAGTAACGATGAGTAAGATGAGTGGTGAGTGAGAGCTCTGGTGTGCTGCCTTGTCTTGGAGGGTGGTTGGGGAGAAACTGGGGTTTGGTGGGGGTTTGTGAGTTGTGGGGTGGGAGTTGTACTCGCTCTCTTCGCTGGTTCGTTGTAAAAATTGGAGGATTGTTTGTCTTGTATTTTGATAATGTAGAATCAAATGTAGAACTGAAGCTGATCTTTACTCACTTGTTGATCAATCAGGGTTGAAGGAAATCTCCAGGGATGATTGAAAGAATTCTCAAGTTAAGGTTGATTAAGGAATTTTCGAATCTCTCCTCACCGAACAATGTCGATTTATCCCCTCATTCACTGTAGGAGGTAAATTAATAGTAGTACTGAGTAACAGTCATGAGTAACAGTGGTGAGTGAGGGGTTGGGGTGTGTGGTTTGTGGTGGTTTTTGCTGTCTTGGCTTGACCTTGTCACCTCTACATCAGCCAGAGTGGCTGGAGAAGAGATGTTGTGAGGCGGTGATAGTTGAGTTATGAGTCGTCTTGTTTTCTCGTTTGTTGTATAATCGTAGTTTGCTGTGACCTTGTAGCTAATCTTGGGTATGTAGCAGAATCGTAATATCTTGCTTGATTGTAGTTTACCGTTGTTCACCGAATGTTGTAGTTTACCGGTGTAGCGGTTCAGGAGATGAGCGCTGGATGAGAGTTGTATAAATTCGTGAGGCGTAGTGGGTTCGTAGTTTACCGCTAATAACCAAATGTTGTAACGTGGTTTGTCGGATCCCTACCACTGTTCACCAAATGTTGTATTTGGCGGATCCCTACCGCTGTTCACCAAATGTTGTATCTGTCAGATCCCTACCGCTGTTCACCAAATGTTGTATTTGTCGGATCCCTACCGCTGTACACCAGTGTTGTAGCCGCAGCCGAGGGGGTTGTTTCTACTTTGTTGTGGAGGTGGAGGAGAATATGTTGTGGTCACGTTGGGAGGATTTAAAGTTTATTTGTCTTCAAAGGGGAGCTTAAGATTAACTCAGATTGTATAACACAAGAACGTATTAATGTGAGAGCGGTTTTATGCTAGCTACTCTCACGAGTCTCTATTCCTCCTCCTCTGCCCTCTCTCGTCAATCTGCATCTCGTCCCATTCCCTTTGGTGTAAGGAAAGCCTCGTCACGTGTACCATGCATGCTTTGGAACCTTCCAGAACACTGTGTGTCAGCTTTCCATGATACAAAAGTGTAAAGTCTGTTACTTCCTGGCTGGTCAAGCAACACCTTCTAATCTCTTCACTTCCTTGTCTCTTACTCTCTACTCTCTCTCTACCTCCATATGTTATATATATATGGTACTTAATGCTATTTATGTATTGTATTATAATAATGTAGGAGCTATGACAATTTCTTCCTTTCCCCCCACATCCCTCCTTCTCCCAGCCATTCCCCAGCCACTTATACTTGCATTACTTTCATTCTCATGTTCAGCAATTTATTAAAGTGCTCTCTCCATCTGTTCACTTTTTCTCCCTTCTCTACTAGTAATCTACCAGTTTTATCTTTCACTCCTTAACTAACTTCTTTGGCAACCTGTCTCTCTGTACCTCTATTCAGAACATTTTCTTACATTCCCTCCACTTCACACTCAAATTCCTTCCAAATTCCTCATCCACTCTTCTTACTAATCTTTTCACCTCTCCTCCTCCTATCTACATACAACTCTCTCTTCCGTCTCTTGACTTCTTCAACGTCCCTGTTCCTCATCCACTCACTATATGCTTTCCTCTTTTGTGCCACAGCCTCTCTCACCTCTTCAGTCTACCATGCTGTTCCCTGAACCCCCTTTCGTCTTCTCTTCACCCCACATACCACCTCACATGCTGCACAGATTTCTTCTGTGAATATCTTGCACACACCTTCCATGTCCTTCATCTGCTCCAATCTATATTTACCCAATCGCTTTTCCACTTCCCTTTTATATTCTGCCTTTTTTCCATCCTCTTGTAACTTTTCTACCCTCCTTATAAGAACTACTTCCTCCTGTCATTCCCTTCTTCTCTTTCTCCACTTTGTTTGGACTTTAATTCTGGCCACCACCAAGTGGTGGTCCGAAAGTCTACTCCCCCAACCTCTATATACCAGTGCTGGGCAGGTGTGCAAGCACTTGCCCAAAGCACAATTGCACCTCGGTGAATATCGTTTGTGCACTGCGCGCTGCACAAGACCATGCGCAACATTGCGCTTTTGCACATGAAAAGGCAGGTGCGCAAGTGAAAACTTAGTTGCGCTTGCATAAATGAATTTGCGCTTGNGGGGGGGGGTAGTAGCATTTCTTAAAATGCTTCAACGGAGATAATGTATTTTAATGTTTTTTAAATTATTATTATTAATAAAAATTAATCAATTAAAAACACATTATTTACCATATTAAGAGAAGCATATGCAATTCCTTACAAATCAATAAAACATATTACAGTCACACCTCGATATAACGGACTTCAATAGACCGGAATTCGCTTTTATCGGACTCGAGGAGCTACCGGAATAAACTCCTATATATCGGAAAAAGTCCAATAAAGCCAGAAGCAGTACGGACTGCCAGACCACTTCAGCTTTGTTCACCACAATAAGACAAGTAAAAGACATGTTTTTCAGTGCACAGTACAGTATTATTATACCATTTGATTAATGTAGTGAAGGTATAACACAGTACAATACTGCAATGGTGGTGAAAACCACTGATGCAATCCGGACTAATGTCTGATATATCGGAAAAAGTCCGGATTAGCAGGGATAAGTCCGGGTGTCGCTTTTATCGGAATTTCGCATTTTTCGGAATGGCTTGGGCCCCAATTAGTCCGTTATAGTGAGGTCTTACTGCATTTAAATATCCACAGCCTAGTAATTTACTAGGCTGTGGATATTTGATTTAAATAATATGTTTTAATGATTTTTGCAAGGAATTGCAGATGCTGTTGTAGATCTATATTAAATTATTAAATAAAACATCTTGAGAAAATGCAGATAAAAGTAAAACTGGCAACATCACAGCCTTTGTTTCCCTGTCCCTCTCCGCTTCGCTTACAAGTCTAAATGAGCTTCCACAAGTTAACAACGGATTGCTCCGGTCCTACCGCCTTATTTACTTTGTGTGTAGTAATTTGTCAGTAATGGATGCCCCCAGTACCAGGAGTACCGGCTGTTCTGTCCAGTCTTGCCAGCCAGATGCAGAGTGTGAAATTCAAATGACCGAGAGAGTGGAAATAAATTAGTTATTTGAGAGGGGCATGTCGAGACAGACTGACAGATGAAGTGAAGGATCGTTGTGGTGTGGATGTGGATGTGATGGGAAGCGTTACGAGAAACACATTAAAGTGTTTTGGCCACATGGAGAGGATGGAGAGTAACGAGAAGAGTGTATGTAAGTGAGAGGGAGGGGGAGGGCAAGGATGAGATGGAGGGATGGAGTGGAGAGATATATGAGAGAGGGGTGTGTGAGCTGGGAGCAGGGTAGTGAAATGGCGGGGGACAGAGTGACATGGAGGCGAGTTGTTGTAGCCAATGGCCACCCCTTACGGGAGTAAGGCGTCTTGCAATAGATAGAATAATAATAAATAAAAAGTTAAGTATGCAAATTTATTTAAATATCTCAATATTTTACAGTAATTCCCACAAATATATGAAAATGGTTTGCTCTAGCGCTTTGAAACATTGCTCAAGCTAAATATTAGACTGCACACTTGCCCAAGTTACAGATATTGGAAAATAATTATAATAAATAAAAGGAAGTTAGTATGCTAATTTAGGTAAATATCTCAATATTTTACAGTAATTCCCACGAATATATGCGTGTCAACAAGTGGGTTGGTGGAGGGTTAGTGCCCCTCCCCGTAAAATAAATAACTCAGTCAAATGGCCACCCCTTACGGGATTATGGTGTCTGGCAATAGATAGATAGATATGCAAATGGTTTGCGTTGCGCTTTGCGACATTGCGCAAGCTAAATATTAGTCAGGTTGTGCACTTTGCGCTTGCACAAGGTAGTGAACTGTGGATTGCACATTGCACTTGCACAAGGTCCTTTTTCGTTTGTGCTGCCCACCACTGCTATATACATTATACCTCTATATTACATTATCCATTACTATATTTAAGGAGAGAAGACGGTTGTTACTTATAAAGGTCCATTTGTTTTTCTTATATTTCTCTTTAATATGTTTTGTTACTTCATATGAGCAGTAACATCCCAAATTCTGAGTAAATTTGGTCAATCAGTTTTTACAGAAAAAATAATAATATATGCAAAATACGTATAAAAAAAAGAGACGCGAGAAATGGGACACCAGGGGAAGTGTGTTCATCTGATCTCTATGATATTTGGTAGTTTTACTAATAAACCCTCATTAGTAAATTGCCCTAAAAGTTTTTTAATATTCTTCACCACTGCTGAACAGAAAAATTCCATTAATGCCTATGTACTTATCCCAAATTTTACCCCCTTTTGGTCATGTTCAAAAAATCATCACAGTCATGTCTGTCAGTCTCTGATAAAAATATATATGCACAAAATGTTCCCCTTTCATTCCTCTTTTTGTAGGTTTTTGCTTTTTGTCTTATGTTTAAAACTACTGGAGTTACATCACTCCAAAGGACAATAAATTTAGTTCTGAGATATCACTCGTTTTCTGTTAACTTGCAGTGTCTGTATGATTAGAAACAATTTAGGTACTTCTGTTTATTTTATGAGTTAGGATTAGGGATGGTTATGAAGAGGTAGAGGGTGTTGATGAAGACAATGTTGGAGAGAAAAAGATGTAGAAGGTTGGGGGTCATCAGGTAACATGGGGGGGGAGGTGAGGAGGAAGGTGGCGATGGTGGAGAAAGAATTGCTGCTTTTGACACGTTTTTCTCCTCTCAAAATGGCATCAAATTCTTCTCTGCTGCTTTCAGGCATTGCAGTAGTTTATTAGATGGTCTCCCCATCTTCAAAAAGTGCCCAAATATGATGAGAAATGGCCAAGATTAGCACAGACTGAGAACGGTTGAGACCAAGGCTGGCACGTCTACCTCTCCCAGTGTCATATCATCTCTGGCATTTCCCGGCTTGCTGCCATCCTTCACACACACACACACACACACACACACACACACACACACACGNCAGGTTGCGAAAAGTTTCACTGATGAAGTGGGTGGTTACTGTCCCCCTTGAGCAAGGGGATGGGTGTGTGCGTGTGTGAAGGTCACAGCCTTGTCCAGAGATTGGACTATATGAGCTCTCAGCTCCCTTCTGGGAGGGTAAAAGCTGATGATCACTACCATCAAGTGATCCTGACTGACCCAGTGAGTTACACACACACACACACACACACACACACAGCCATCCTTCACACACACACACACACACACACACACACACACACATGCAGTGGGTCAAAGAAGAGACAAGATTCCGAGGCGATGACACCCCAGCAAGATTAGATTTACTGCTAACCAAAGAACCTGACGTAATTGAATCCTTGAAATATATGTGTCCTATGGGAAAAAGTGATCATGTGGTCATTGAGTTCCAGATGATAATAGGGAACGTGGTGCCAAGAGATGAGCTCCATAGGCTGGGAAGATACAACTTTGGGAAAGCAAACTTTACAGAATTGAGTAAATTTTTTGAAAATGCAGATTGGAGAAAATTCAGAGAAACAAGAGAGATTCAGAGGAAGTGGGATATCTTTCTAGACCTCTATAATTCAGGAGTGGATAAATATGTTCCAAGAGTAAGTGGGAAAGAATACAGGAAAAAGGAGTGGTTTAATAGAAGGTGTATTATAGCAAAAAAAAGAGAGGAACATGGCATGGAGCAAATGGAGAAAGAGAGGTAATAACAGAACAAAGGAAGAATATAAAAGAACTAGAAATGAATATACAAGAATTCGTAGAGAGGAAGAAAGGAACTTTGAAAAAGGTATAATCGACAAATGTAAGGATGAACCCAAACTGTTTTATAGATTTGTTAATGGCAAATTGAAGCAAAAGGAAGGAATCACCAAACTGAAAGTAGAAGGAGAGGTCTATAATGATGCGGCAATGCAAGCTGAAATAATGAACAAACGTTTCCAATCAGTTTTTACTAATGAAGGGGAGTTTGTGGAGGGGGAAGGAGTGACTAGGAGTGTAGTGATAAAAGATATAAAAGTGGAAGTACAGGAAGTGTACAAATTACTGGAAACTCAAGATGTAAGGAAAGCCCCAGGACCAGATGGAATTTCAAATTGGGTACTGAAGGAATGCAGAGACCAACTGGCAGATAAGATTCACAGTTTAATTGTGTGTTCGCTGGAAGAAGGGAAAGTGCCTCGGGAATGGAAGAGAGCAAATGTGGTACCAATTTATAAGAGAGGAAACAAGGAAGAACCCCTGAACTATAGACCAGTGTCCCTAACCAGCATGGTTGCAAAATTGTGTGAGAAGGTTCTGAAAGATAGGTGGATAAAATATCTGGAAGAGATGAATATTTTGACTGAAAGTCAGTTTGGATTTAGAAGTGGAAGGTCATGTGTTTCCAACTTGTTGAGCTTTTACTCAAGAGCGATTGATGTGCTGCAGGAGAGAGACGGTTGGGTGGATTGTGTATATTTAGATTTGGAGAAGGCCTTTGACAAGGTACCCCATAAGAGACTAATGTGGAAACTAGAGCATATAGGAGGACTGAAGGGTAACCTCCTGGAATGGATGAAAGACTTTTTGAGAGACAGACAAATGAGGACAGTAATAAAGGACAGGATGTCTGGATGGAGAGAAGTAACAAGTGGTGT
>JAGKTI010000123.1:0-33278 GCA_018397915.1 Birgus latro
AGAGAGAGAGAGAGAGAGAGAGAGAGAGAGAGAGAGACAGAATCGAATTGCACCATTTATTATTACACCCGAGCTCGCGAAATGACAGCGAGTGTTATATTTTGATCGACGTGTGTGTGTGTGTGTGTGTGTGTGTGTGTGTGTGTGTGTGTGTGTGTGTGTGTGTGTGTGTGTGTGTTTTATAGTAATTAAATATGTAAATACTTTCCCGATTTTCAAATACTGTAACATAGCCTAATTATACTGTCATAGTGTGACTGGGTGTCCTTGTGGTGTGGTGTGGTGTGGTGTGGTGTGGTGTGGTGTGGTGTGGTGTATCGTGCGGTGTGGTGTGGTGTGATGCGGTGAAGTGAGGTGTGGTTTGGTGTGGTGTAGTGTGGTAGTTGTGGTGATAGTAGGGTCAAAGATCAAATGCTCACTCATCAACTTTGCTGCATTCACCCTCCCTCTTACACTCTCTTACACCCATCTATACCCCTTCAAACCCACCTACACCCACTTACATGCCCATCTACACCCACCTACATCCTCACACCCACCTACACCCACTTATACCTATTTACACCCACCCACCTACACCCACTGATATTGACAGCTCCTATGGCTCATTCTCAGCTGACCAAAATGCCTAACCTTGCTGGAAAAAAATACTAGATTTGTCGCTGTCACTAGTATTAACTCTCTCTCTCTCTCTCTCTCTCTCTCTCTCTGAACGTCACTAACTCTCTCTCTCACACAGGAACACAACATGCATGGAGGAGGGATGATTCAACTGGGCCTTATTTTCCTAACTGCCGGTAAGTTAAGTGGATGAAAGGTATGTTATTATTATTATTATTATTATTATTATTATTATTGTTGTTGTTGTTGTTGTTGTTATTATTACTGCTGCTGCTGCTGCTGTTGTTACTGCAGTTATTATTTATGATGCCAACCTAACCTAACCTAACCCAACATAACATAAACCAACCCAGCCTAAAGCAATCTAGCACACTCTCCTAACCTAACCTACCACATTCTAACTTCCTCAGATTACGTGTGTGGTGGCGGTGGTGGTGGGTGTGGGTGCTGGGGTAAGGGGTCGGTATACATACAGGCCAAAGCACCGATTACGGGATGGTACCACCTCTCAAAACGGTACAATTTCACCTACGAACGCACTATCCTACTCCCACACGACAGGTACCGTATTCGTTTTCGTTTATAAAGGCTCCAATATGCTTGCATGTCGGCTTTGGTCACCTAATGGCAGCTGCTCGACTTCTGTCAGCCTCCCCATTCAGTCCTTTATCCCTTAGGTCACACTCTACGTCCTTGTCCCAGGTCTTTTTCGGTCTATCCCTCGCAACCCTACCCCTGACGTTCACACTTCTCACTTTTTACACCCAACTGTCATCCCCAGTCCTCTCCATATGCCCAAACCATCTCAATTTACCCCTCCTCATCACAACACCAATACACTCCTGTCCCATCCTTCCTCGTAACTCTTCCTTCGTAAACCTAGCCTCCCCCCCCCCCAGGCCTCGCACTGAAGGACACACCACACATCAACCTAATCACTGTCATCTCTGTACGTTTGAGCCTACGGATATTCTCTTCCTTTACTGCCCAGTCTCACTACCACACAGCATTACACGCCTAACAATGCTGCATACAAAGATCCCCTAGCACGGAAGGACAGCCCTCTCGATGTCAGGAAAGGCAACAGCTCCCTGAACTTCCTTACACTAAAGAGTCTCACCAGCAAGAGCAATCCTCTCACGCCTAACAATCTCCACATGCCCTCCCCGACACACCGCACACATGTAATCAGCATTATCTCGACGCAGTCTGCGTTAAACTTTACTGAACTGCAGGTACCGTAAACTTTACTAAATTACTGGTATCGTATTCATTAAACTTTATGGCATTACACGTACCATATTCGTAGAAATGTTTGAATGTTTGACTTACAGTTACCGTATTGTGTGAAACTCTTGACCATTGTTAAAAACCTCCCGTTACTTTAAATACAATGCAACTTAAGTGGGCATTTCAAGGTAAAGTGTTTATTTATTTATTTTTTTATTAATGTTTCCCCAGAAGGGTGTTGTACCGGCTGACCTATGTTGAATCTGGGGGCTTCTGGCTGATAACGGAAATTAAGGACACAACCACCGTGAGTCTCAATCAACCCATTATTTGACATGGCTTATCTTCTTCTCTTTTCTGTTCTTGTTCTCTCCACATGACATTGGCGTATGATATATTTTAGCTTAATCTAATCTGTTTATTTTCATTGCAGAGACACATCACCAGCACCCGACTCGGAGACCATATTAATGCCTTGTGTCCAGGTTAGTTCATTTTATCCTAACTTAATCTTAACCTACCGTAACTTTATTTTAACCTATCGTAACTCTATTCAACCCAACCTTAATCTATCTAACCCCGCCTAACTTTATCTAACAGTACACTAACTTTACGAACCTCTTTTAGCCTAACACACCCCTATCTAATCTCGCCTAACCTTATGTCAGCCTAACATACGCCTGTCTAACCTTATCTAACCCTAACCAAACGAACCACTGTCTAAACGAACTCAATACCCTAACCTAACCCCACCTCACCTAGCCTACCCTTTCCAAACCTAACCTGACCTAGCCTAACCTAACCCAACCCAACCTTACCAAACCTAACCAAACCAAACCTAACCTGACCAAACCTAATCAAACCTAATCTTACCTAGCCCTATCCTTCAATATATACGAATTCACTCTCAAACACACATTCAAACATAAATATTCACATGCAGACAAATGAGGATGTGAAGGAGCGTTGTGGCGTTGATGCGGATGTGATTGAAAGCGTTAGGAGAAAGTGTGTTGGTTTGACGTGTGAGGATGGAGAGTGAGAGATTGACTAGGAGAGTGCTTGTGAGTGAGGAGGAAGGGGGGGGAAGGGGTAGATCGAGGATGGGATGGAGGGATAGGGTGGAGAGATGTATGAGAAAGGGGGTGTGAGTTGGAGGGAGGGCAGACTAATGCCAGAAGACTGAGCGACACGGAAATGATTTATCTGTGCCCAACCCTTTAAGGAATTAAAGTGTCTGGCTACATAAATACATACATACACCGTGTCTAGGCTGGGCAGGATGATACAAATAGTAGTTCATGGATGTTTAACGTGTGTGTGAATATAAATTACGTATTCCGGGGAAGCACTGAGGCTGGCCCAAAACCTGGCAAAAATTTGAACGTCAACCTTCCCTCCTGTAGTCCATGGGCATAAATAAAAACTTTAACTTTACCCACTTGTTTATTTATTATTTATTTGGTTGACTCGACTTTAAATCTTCTTCAGGCGAATGTTTGTGCCGTAAAATCTCCGTGCAGGTGGAAGGCGGTACAGTCTGCTGGGCCGTGAGTGGACACTATACAAGGAGGGACTTGACAACACAGCATCCCATGGCCTCACTCGCCCTAGCACTTCAATCCACGACATCAGGACGTGACTTGGGGACATCGGCACATCAGTCAAAACCTCAGATATCTCCACTGACATTGGAACATTACTCTGGGACACTGGGACATCGCTCACACACTTATATATCACCGACGTCGGAATCCCAGGGAAGGGAAAATTCAAGAGTGACATCAGACGCTCATATACCCATATCAGTGACATCACATGACTCACAGACAACCACAGGGACATCACACAGCATAGGGACATCACATACAACCACGGGGACATCACATAACACACAAACAAGCACAGAGACATCACATAACTCACAAACAAGCAAGAGGACATCACATAACACACAAACAACCACGGGGACATCACATAACTCACAAACAAGCAAGGGGACATCACATAACTCACAAACAAGCACAAGGACATCACATAACTCACAAACATTCACAGAGACATCCCATAACTCACAAACAAGCACAGGGACATCCCATAACTCACAAACAAGCACAGAGACATCACATAACTCACAAACAAGCACAGTGACGTCACATAACTCACTAACAACCACCCCAACAGAAACAAACACATTAACACCTTCACCACACAACACACACACAACCACAAATCTATCACATGACTCACACACGGCCACCCAATCTTCTGAAGCAAACTCATCACCAGCACAAAATTCAGACACAAGAATATCACCACATAACCCATCGACAAGCACCACATCACCACAAAACACACACACAGCCACGAAAATAACACAAATAAATAATCCACCAAGAGCAGTAACACCACAAAAAACTTCTAATAACTCAGCCACAGCCAAAACACCAAATAACCCAGCCGCAGCCTCGCCTACATCACTTCCTGTTTACTCCGCCATAAGGGCATCGGGGCGCCATCTTACCGCACGCCAGAAATCCAACTGCCTTCTGTCCAGGTTCAGTATTTGCAGAAGTTCTTAGGCATAAATTGTATATATGACAGTCGACCCTAACTTGGCTTAAATTATCGTTCTTTTGCATCTCATTCACAGAGCTCAGTGATAGAAAAGAACAGTGCGGCTCTATAGCCCTTATTTAGCACTTTTTTTTTTTATACTGGTATCGTATTCTGGTTTTAATCATCTGTTACTACTTGGCATTCAAGGTGAGAGAGGAATTTCAGGCCATGTTAGAGTAAAACAGTTACAGTATGGGAGAGAGAGAGAGAGAGAGAGAGAGAGAGAGAGAGAGAGAGAGAGAGTCGGGTAGATGTCTTGAACTGCCCGTGTATGCAAAAACCGTGTAAGTGGGCTCCTTCAACGTATTTCTGCAAAGCTAATGTGTTTCCTAAATCCCTAGCCAGCCAGCCACTTTTCCACTAAAACCACGGACGATCTCAACTTGCATTTTTTTTTTTTTTTAATGGAAGGAAGAAGTATCCAAAATCCAGAGACCCCCAAGATTGTCCCCACCAAGAAAAAATAAAAACAAAATAACTGTCTATTGATATGCTTTGTAAGGAGATACCCTACTACAGAGAGCAGACCTATGACAGTGATATTGAAGGTATTTACAGGAAAAACTATTATACTCTTGGCTGAACACACACAACCCACCTCTAGCCCAACCCACTGGACGTAGCTATAGAAGGAGATATGACACGGCTCGTGCAGCGCACTGCGGGGCGCTCAAACACAACTTCACCACGTAATTTTGCAACCAATTTGAAACGGCTTGGGAGAATATTTTTCGTCAGGTAAGGAAGTCCCCTAACACCTCTTCCTTACCGATTTATTTCTGGATATGGGTGGTTCATATCCTTTTGTACATAATTTGTGCAGAGCATGGCGACATCAGAAGGATAACAAGATTTACCGGCATATAACACAGAATAGGACAGTAAAGTGTAAAAAGCAAAATAAATCGCACAGGAAAAGGTGCTAAGGAGTCTTCCACTTTTCCCAGTATGTGTATGAAGCGCCAAGTAAAGGGTAAAGGGGTCACGTTCAGGTTGACAGCGCGAGAGGTGTGATGAAACGGTGTAAGTGAAGGGTTGATTCTTTACAGCTGTTGTACACTTCACAACCAAACTTGTGTAAATATTAATGCTTAAATAAAGTCAAATAACAAATTTCTGATAATAGTAAACTGCTACTGAGGCAATTTTACCGAGAAAATTGCTTAAGATCCCTGATGAATGTCAAACCCTGGCAGACTGGCCCGGTGTCTGAAACGGGAGGCAGGTACGGCAGGGACTGGTGAGGCAGAGGACAGTACAGGAGCGGAGAAGCGTCCTGGCTGTTGGGCCTACGGCATGGTGCTGTCCCCAGGGGAAAGACCTGCCCCCATGCAGTACGACATGAATGTAACGCATTATGAGGTGCCCTACAGTCTCTCACAAACTCCAGAAGGGGACTTCTGGTGGATAGGTGAGTGTGGGGTGCCTTTAAACTCACTTTTACATGTTCTGCAACATTTACTTCATTTGCCTAAATGTTGGGACGCTGAAGGGGAATCTATAGGTGGTGGGGCAGCTGCAGCGTTCACCCGGGAGCCAAACCTACCAATATCTCCCTGAACTTCACAACAGGAATGACCCTGGTCTGACCCGGTTCGGTGCTGTCTACCATAAGAAGGCGCAGGATCGCTATATGATGTATATACTGTGCTGTACCTGTAGGACAGCTCCACAGAAGCAGATGCTTACCTGTGGTCAACGGGTAATAAGTCAATTAACCCACATACCGTAATCCAATGTCGCCTAACCCCACATAATGTGATCTAAGAGTCACATAACCACATAATTTAATCTAATAAGTCCCCAAACCCACATAATCTAATCCAAGTCACCGAATCCCATATAATCTAATCTAATAAGTCCTTAGCCAACCTAATCTAACTTAACCTACCCTCCTGTCACGCCCTAGAACGTGGAGAATGGGTGTATGGAGCGAGCAGCGAGGGTGGGCCATGTCCTGATCAGCTCCCCCAGGGCACACAATGGCACCTGCTGGGCAAGGCGGACGACACCGAAATAGGCGCCCCTCTCACCATCACCTGCGTCGACTCACCTTGACCTGCAATGACTCACATCTACGACTCACTGCTACCTAACCAAATCAGTTAATCTAATGTACGGTAAACTAATCGACCATGCTCAGTAGCGTGGGAGACAAATATGGCTGCACCTCTCATCGTCACCTGCATCAACTCACCTTGACCTGTGACTCACCACACCTGACTCAGAACTACCTATGACTCACTATCATCTGCAACTCACCATAATATAACCTACATCATCTGTTTAGCAAGGCAGGGACACCAATATAGCCACACCTCACAACATCACCTGTGTCAACTCACCCTCACCAAAAATTTATCATATCACTCTGGCTTACAATTCATCATATCTACGACTCACCACAACCATATCTCATCAATTCTCACCCTAAACTATTATACTGTACTTTCATATTCTGTATTTCTACCAACACCTAACCTAGCTTAACCCAACCTAGCCAAACCTACCATACCCTCCACCCCATGCATAAAGTTCCACCTACAGCACACAACGGCACCTCTTGGGCACTCCCCAGCACATTAACATATATCCTTTACTTATTGTATATTTTGTACTGCATATCTGATATCGTTCCTTATACAGTAAAATCAAACGGTCTACAGTACCTACGCATGTATTAATTCAAACCTTGGGAAGTATAATAATAATAATAATAAACATTAGGATTAGCAATGAAGTAAATATAAACTAGACTTCACTTTAACGTGTAAAGGAACTGTGTGTGTGTGTGTGTGTGTGTGTGTGGGGACAAAGTCTCCCCCCAAGTAGGTTAGGCTGAGATCGTCAGTGCAAGTTGTCGCGGGCGTCCCAGCAGCTTCCATTTACCTACAATAGGTGAAATTTGTTTGTTTTATGTTTTGTAGTTTAAACTTAACAAGCAGTTATCTGTGCTGCATACTGTACTAAAATTACTTTCCTTAAGAATGTGCAAGGAGGGGGAGAGGGAGGGAAGGATGAGATGGAGGGATGGAGTGGAGAGGTAAATGAGAGAGGAGTGTGAACTGGGAGTAAGGCAGTGACGTGGCATTGCAAAGCCAATACTGGTCTTGTGGCATTGGACAGGGCGACGTGGAGGCGATTTGTTTATGGCCACCCCTTACGGGATTGAGGCGTCTGGCAGTAGACAGATAGGCAGAAGAATGTGAGAATGTAAGATGGAATCGTGACTGTCGCGCCCGTATAATAGTTTTATCAAATTTGTTTACACCTCGGGGCCCCAGGCAGGCAGCAGGATGAATTCAGCTCTGCTGCACTTCATCATTACTGGAAGATTTGTGACGATAATAACTGTACCGCTGCGTGAAGGTGTCACTCTCTAGCACCATGAATATGGTGGGATGTCGCAAGGATCTTTGGGTGCACAAGTCTACATTAAAGCACTTGAAGAACGACTGCAGACTAATTAACTTACCTGTGTCTTCTCGGTTCTTGCCAGTCAAGATAGTCCACTGAGTGGCAGTTTCTCCTTGGTAGATAATGGTGCACGAACTGCGAAGAATCACTTCCTATTGCACTGACTGATAAACAAACGAGTGACAACTGACATGTCGCTTTTAAAAATGGTGAATGACATTTTCGGAGTTGGTTGCAATGTTAACAATATTTTGCAGACGAATTGGAGGCAAAATGTATGTGGTGAATTAGGTTTAACTGCGTAATAATAATATTTAAAAGGTACAGTGTCTGTTATCGGTGCATGGAACCCTGCGTTGCTAAATTTTTTCATTTGGGTTTTATTAATTTTGTGATATTAGGAGTAATAAAGTTAGTCCATGTTAATTTACTTGCCTCGCATATCATTAATTATCCTTCATAATGACATAAACGTACAAAAATATAAATGTTATACAGTATTATCGGACCGAAGTCTTCTTCAGATGAAACCTCCACAAAGCAGCTGACTTGGGCAGGTCGAGGCGTCAACAAAAGTAGCTCTGCCACTTCACTGTTTGTTTCTGTTATTATTTTCACGTCCAGGCCGGCAGTGAGAACCTGTGGGTGAGTTTTTGGGTATACTAATAAATTTCATGCTAAATTTGGTCTCTTTCTTTTCTCAGGAGTATTTTAAAGGACTATAAGCGGATATTGACCTAAAACGTACCATAACCTGTCGTGATAAGTGAACTCGACAAGGCAATCCGATAAGAACAATGAAAATGGAAATGGTGGCTTAATTCTTATGCCTTTTAATCCATACTAGCTCCGTGTGCCTCAGGTTGGGCATTTAATAAGCCCAAACAACCCCTCCAGCTTAATCAATCTATACTGTTTTTAATCACCCAAGACGGAGAATCTGTCATCGTTCATAACCCTTTCAGTCCCGGGGTATATGTTTCATTTATTATTTCGATCCCCAGACGGCTTTATTTATCCTGAGGGAATCATCAGATAGTATGGGTTAAATATAGCCCTCATTTGCCCCCCTCACTTCCTGGGACTCTCTACAGTTGAATGAAGTAATGTCAGAAAGTTTAGCAAGAAAAAATTAAACAAAGGGATCATCACAGTGAACTCTTTTCACCTTGATTTGGCCCAGATTTTCACTGTTTTTCAATTTATTTCTCATAGCTTTGTGGCAGAAAAAATAATGCTATGGATGTACTTTTTTTTAAGCATATCTTTGTAAGTAGCATCATATACCGGTATTGGTGTTGATCACTTGTTACAATTGAGCATTCAAGGTGGAGAGATGACAATTTTAGGTCAGATTAGAGCAAAAAAGGTAACTTATCCTGATTACCTTAAAGTTAATCTGAGTTCATAATAGGGCTTAACAATTCTATTAATCAGGTAACCTTTACTTATGCAGACAAGTTTATTACTTTCCAAATTAGAGGAGGGAGGGGGGTGTGAGCTGGGAGCAGGGCAATGAAATGGTGGGGGAGAGGGCAACATGGAGGCAATTTCTTTGTGGCAACCCCCTACAGGTTGAAGGTATCTGGCAATAGATAGATAGATAGAAATTAGAGGACACATGTTTTGCTAGTATTATCTCAGTACCTTCAGTTGAGGTCGAGGGGAAGACTGAAGATGAGATGGAGGGATGGGGTGGAGGGGTATATGAAACTGGTGTGAATTGGAATGAAGGCAGCCAAGTGGTGGAAGATGGGGTGATACAGAGGCAATATGTCCGTAGTCATTTCTTACAGGATTAAGGCATGTGGTGATAGATAAATAGATACAATAGATAGATAAACAGCCTTCAACCTAAGTTTATCTCATTAATTTCTTATCAACTAGCCTATCTCATAATTGTATTCAGCCTAGGAGAGACTTTTTGAGCTGGAAGATTTAGCTGCAGCCTTCATTCATCCTTCACTACAGTAATATAGTAACTGTATACTGGATTTTTATAACAGCAAAAGTGAAATTAAAATAACATTGTCAGGCCGAAGAAATTGCCATTATCACATGTGGTGAAATTATCGTGGGACATAATGACAGTTTTGGAAGGAAGATACAAAATGCAGAGTAAGTATCCAACTCATTCAGCGATTTACCAGCGCTGGCATTGACAGGAAGAGCCATTGTTGATGAAGCCAGCCTTGGTGAAATGTTTCTTCCTTTCCATATGTTTTTCCTCTTATAATAATTTAGAGTAATTGTTATTGTAGCGGTAGGTAGTGGCGACCATCATCCAGTCACTTGATGTAGTGCTGCCTACTTCTTCCTTAGCCTTTATCATTCTTTTTCTGTGCCTGCCCTCCTCTCTTCTTATTTCTCCCATCTCTCCTGTCACTTCTTATTGCTTTTCTTTCCTTTTTGGGTGGCTTTACATTGAGTGACAAGCCAAATGGTTTCCTGTAAGCCAAGAAACCATTTACAGTGCTGGGTGGTAACCATATAACCAAATCATATGTGCTCCCTACGTGTCAACAAGTGGGTTGGTGGAGGGTTAATGCCCCTCCCTGTAAAACAAATAACTCAGTCAAATGACCACCCCTTACGGGATTATGGCATCTGGCAGTAGATAGATAGATAGTTATTGTTGCCATCATAATCCTAAGTCATTTTATATAATTTCAGGTATTGGACATTCTTCCCAAGGCAATTGTTTATAATGTTGCGGTTGCGTGTGAAGACGAAGGGTGGTGGGCAGGTGGCGCTGACGGAACGTGTACGAGGGGACAGCACGTTAGGGGAATTGCTGGAGGCCATACATGATGTTACCGCCATACCACCACATAGACAGAAGATTCTTATTGGTGGGTTTTGACCTGCTCTGGTTCAGCGTTTATGTTAACTCCTTCTCTGTGTGTGATATCCTACGCATGATATTCTTGTTGCTTCCAGGTTATTTTATATAGCTTCAGGGAGGTCTTTTATGGTAAAGGGTTAATGGAGGTCATTCACAGTCCCATCAAAAGTAGCGTCTCTGAATGTAAGAAATAACATGGATAGTAAGGCTGGAAGCAGATCCCATGACATGCTGAGCTGGGGAGCTCATCCCTGTATCTTAGGCCTTTGATCCTATGATATGATATTCACTTGTTATCCTGGAATGCCGATCCATCACATCATCCATTTTACCACAGTTACCTCCCCTGCGTGCTGCCCTAGGTACTCATTTTACCTAGCAACCCAGAAAGGGAAGATGGACACCTGAGTTGAGTGGTGCCAGCTGCCCACACAAGGATTTGATTCCTTGGACTATTAGTCCAATAGCTTCATGCCTAGCACTTGGCCACTGTAGATGGAATAGCGAGAAAGTATAAAATTGACATCCCATTGGTGGGGGTGAGTTGGGGGGAGGGCAGTGAAATGATGGGGAACAAGGCAACATGGAGACAATTTGTTTGTGACCACCCCTTGCGAGGTTAAGGCATCTGGCAATAGGTAGATACTGTAGATAGAGTAGATCCTAAGGTTAAAGGTATTCAGAGTGAAAGGGCAAAGGTGTACACAAACCTCTAATTTCATAACCTAAGCTGTGTTCATTCTGCCAACAGGGTTCCCTCCCAAGGTGGTGACAGGTGGGCTGGAGTCCACCCTTAACAAAGTGGGCATTGGGAATGGTGAGGTGATCATTGTTGAGGAGACTGACCAGGTTACTATACAGGTAAGATATCCACCACCACAATTACTGTCATTACCACCCTCATTACCACCACCATCACTACCACTGCCATCGGCATGACTACTGCCATTATCACCACCACCATAATTTCCATCATAACCATTGCTATCACAGCCCTTGCCATCACCACTATCATTGCTATCACTTCCATAATAAATAAAAGGGACTGAATATAGAAGAGAGGCTGCCAGAAATTGAGCAGCCAAGAGAGCTGACATTAGGTGACCAAGGCTGACACAGGTAAGCATGTTGGAGTCTTTATAAACAAAATGAAAATGAAATGATCAATTCACTGTAGCATTTTCAGCAACCACAGAACCTCCCAGCGAAACCCCTACCAGTCACCCCTCCTGAGAGAAGCGGAGGGCTCACACCGTCTCTTCTGGAACCTCAGGGGCTACTGCTCAAGAAGGTGGTGCCGTCGGACAATTCGTGCCTCTTTGCCAGCGTATATTTTCTCATTAATGGTATGTTCATTTGGACCGGTTATTCAGTTTTGTTCTGTTGTGGAAAATACAGAATGCATGCCATCCATGACTCGTGTAAAGGTAGTCATTGCTGCCACTTGGGGATATGCTTCAGAATATTGCAACTTTTTATGGTTTAGCACAATAGCCGGTAATGCAACATCATAGCCAGTTTTGGGGGGTAATTTGCTGTAACCTTCTTATTTTGCCATAAGAGAATGTGTAAAAAGTAAGTTTCAGGATGGCAAAATTATCAGCAGCATCCCAACCTAATGTAACCTTATATCTTTGCTTATTTACCTAACCTAGCCTAGCCTAGCCTGACCTCTCATTATCCAACCTCACACCCACAGGTGGTGAAATAATCGGCAGCAAGCAGATAGAGGACATGCGTGGGGTTGTGGCATCGGCAATACAGCAGCAACCAGACCTGTACACGGAGGCAGTGTTGGAGCGCAGTAATAAAAACTATTGTGAATGGATATTGAAAGAAACTTCGTGGGGAGGAGCCATAGAGCTGTCAATATTCAGCCAGTACTACGAGATTGAGATTGTAGCTATTGATTCAAAAACTGGTATTCTTAACAGGTATGTAGATGTGGGGGGGGGTGAAATATGCAAGAGTTCTGTGAGTATGGATGTTTGGGTGTTTTTGTGCTTTAACTTAATACTGTTCTGCACCAATGACTTTTTTCTCGTGAAAACTGTGCCTAGCCCCTAAAGCGTGAATAAAAGCTGAGTAAGATCATACTGTATAGAGTTAGCATAAATGGAAGTATGGACAACCCTAGGCTGAAGGGTTGAAAAGGTGCCTAGAGGAATGGGGCATACATCCATTCACTTATTATTCAAGCCTTCAGTATTCTTAGCTCTAACTAGCTTTTTTTTTCTCTCTTTCTTCTTATTTCTTTCTCTCTCCCCTTGCAGGTTTGGTGAGGATAAAAAATATGACTATCGGATGATTGTGATGTATGATGGTATTCATTACGACCCTGTGTATATGGAGATGTTTGAGGTGAGGCACATTTAACTTTTCTTCTTTTTTTTAATGAATACAGTTGTCTGGCTTGACATGGAGTAACGTACAAAGTTTATCATTCTTGACTGAAATGGGAATGAAGGCAATATTCCACATTTTTGTTGTGGTAGGTTTTTCTGAGCTGGATAAAGTTGTCCAATGTTTGATAGCAAATAATTCAAAGCCCGTATTTTACAAACTAATGGCTAAAAAATACATGCATATCTGACTCGTCTTAATTTCTGAATGAATTCCATATCATTGACAAAGTAAATTATCAAAACATATCAGTGTCTACTTCAGCTTTCATCCATTTTACTAGCTGTGTCTTGTATCTATCTGGCCCTTCATCCTGTCCATCTAACCTGCCCGTGACTTTACACTGCCTCTTTCAACAGTCATTGCCATCTGTCTCATTGTTTGTGCCTTGTGTCTCTCCTCACCCTTTTGCCTGCTATCAGGATCTTCCATTTCACTATTCATGCCTTCTGTCTGTATATCTGACCTTCTTAAAGCCTTACATCATACCAGCGTCTGCTCCCACTGCATTCTTACCATGTCTGGCTTGTATCTCTCCTCACCCTTCTACATTTTACCACTATCTTCCATTTAAGTATCTCTGCCTTATGTCTGTCCCACCTTCCTCTAACACAACCCTCCTTCTGAATTTTCCTTCATTCCTGTCCACAGGGAGGAAATATCTACATCTTCCCTACGAGTGCAACCACTGTACTTGAGCAGGCCAGTCAGATGGCAGTGGAGGCTAGGCAGAGCGGCCAATTCACCGATACTGCCGCATTCCAGCTTGAGTGTAAACAATGTGGCACCATTTTGACTGGGGAGGATGCAGCTCTCACTCATGCCACTACCACCGGTCATACAAATTTCGACGAAGTTCGCAAGTGATGGTAGTGAAGTTGTAGCCTCTAGTATACTAATATATTTGATAATTTATACATCTAGCCTAGCCCTAGCTCAGGGCCCTTGCTCGTCACCACCAGGCCCTTGTTCTCACCTACGCCACTACCATCAGTCACATGAATTTCCATGAAGTTCACAGATGATGGTAGTGAACTCGTACCATGTAATATACCAATGGATTTGATAATTTATACGTTTAGCCTAGCCTAGGCCCCCTGTTGTCCTTGTAAAAAAAAAAAAAAGGACAAAGTTCAGTGAGAGGCCACTGCTTTCTACAACCACTGCTGAACACGTGAATTTCGCAGAGGTTTGCAAACGATGGTAGCACACGTAGCTTGAAATATATTTGATAATTTATACTTGAGCCTAGCCCAGGGCCCCTACCCCCCAGGTAAAAAGGGACAAAGCTTAGTGAGGTTGGCAAGTGCAGTACATCCATAGCTTGTAATATATTTTTTTGATTTATACTCTTATGTTTAACCCAGAGACCCTACTGTCCTGTTTAAAATGGGACAGTAAAGGAGAGGTTGAAAGCTGGATGGATTTACGGTATGCCCACTTTATAAGCAAACCTTTTTTAATGCTTTTTTTTATGTAGACAACCTCTTTAAATATTTTTTTTAGCACTATTAACTTGGTACTGAAGAGGGATTCTGTCATGTGGTGGCACAGTAAGTCTGCTCCAAGTTCATCTGAAATAATTACTGTATATGAACCCAGTGGACTGCAGACTGAAGTTGCCCTCCCTCTCAAGTCCTCCAGCTTACTGAAGAACTGTTTTATAACCAGGCAGCTGCACTGCTTGGTCATATCTGTGCCACCACATGAAAGTATCCCCCTCCAGCAGCAGGTTTATAGACAACAGTGAAACTACGATTAGGCAATTGTTTCTGTAATTTGCTGTGGATTAAATGGCAAAAGAGAATGTCAAAACTCTCACAGTATTAAATCATGGTTGCAAACATTTTGATGGGCCTTAGTTAGGAGGTGAAGAGTCCTTGGTAATGTATCAAATTAACCCTCCAGTCTGACTACACTTGGCCATGAACTGAGCTACGGGGAACTAGAGATCTTCGTCAGGTTAGAGTAAACGGGGACTAGTTACCTCATTCGTACAAACCTTAGCTCTATACAATCTAGATTTCAACACCTACCACTAAGGTAGCAAAAGATTGTACCATTTAATTTTTATGTCATATTTATATGTTAAGTTCATTCAGTGCAATATACAGTACAGCACCACCAGGCTTTGTTTGTATCTTCAGTAGTTACACCGTCAGAAAAGTATTGTGCAGAAATTGTATGTTAATATCCACAAGCAGATTAATACAGGGCAAATTAATGATCTGGAAACATAGGAGAATAATATGTTTTATCTCAAGCTAGCTCCTTCACATCATTAACTTCATTTTATTCTTGCTATAATGTTGGAGCTTTGTAAATGATACAATACAATATACATGATTTTATTCAATTAAGGGTAGACTTTTTGAACTGATGGAGTTAGATAGCCAGCATTAACCCTCTTTACAGTGGAATCTCCTAAACCGCGGTCTTACGAGACAGGGCACATGCCAAGATTTGAGAATAACGTGATTTAGAAATAGCTAATCTCATGGGAAAAATTACTCAGGAGTCTGTCATTTTGAAAAAATTGCCCCCATTACCCCCAAACCAACATCAAACTGGTCACCAGCAAACTCTAACAACTTGGGAAAGAAATTAGTAAAGCATTTAGTGGAAATTAACAGTATTGTAAGATTCATACCTGACTGTGACTGACGACATTGCTTGAATTGACAGGGGAGGGGGAAGGGGTTCCTGCTTATCACCTCTAACTTTTGGGTGTAATTTAACGTTGGCTTCCTCTTCCTTGAAAAAGTTGTAGGCTTAGGAGGGTTACAGTCGGCCATGGTAAAACTGGGCAGGTGAAGGAAACACGAGGGGAAGGGGGGAAATCCTCTTGTTCACCACGTGCTGCCAACAGAAAGGAGACAATGCACAATCACAAGCTAGGTGGTGGAACTCTTGTGGGAGGGAAGTGCTGTTATTGGCTTAGAGTAAGTGCTATACTTGAATATGATTGGTTTAGTAATTAATAGAGACCCTATTGAAAGAGACATTGGACAGCCAATATTTTCAGCTGCATGCTGATTGGTTGGCCGACTTGGTGGCATGTTGGTGCAAATGCTCCAGAGCCGGTGTGCTGGCTGACTGCAGGTTCATCTAAAAATACATCTCGTCACCTACTGTGATATATGATTGGTTGATGAAAAAAATGCTTTAATTGTAGTATGCTTTGTTAATTTGAGCTGCTGAAGATTTCCATTAATCCTCATCCCTAAACATGTAAACAGAGATAATTGCTGAATTATAATGCTGAAAATATAGACTGTTGGTTGCTGCAAAACAGGGAGTGCTGTGTTCTTTAACTGGTGCTTTTTTCCCTTATTAATGGTTTGTTTGTGTTGCATTTGGGTTCAGTAACACTGATAGACCTTCTGTGCAGTTTTTATGGCTCCCTTGTAATCTACCAAGAAGGAAATTATGGGATATTAAGGTGAAGACAGCAAGCTGATCTGTGAGTGAGTGTCATTGGCTTCTCTAGGCAAGTTTTATTTGACCCTCATCCACATAGGGTTGTAAGCCTAGATAATATCCAGATGGAAACCACTTTTCCACAGTTATGGATATAAAAAAGAACAACAATCTTTACATTCAACCAAAACACCATCAAAATTAAAATCCACAAGCAAAATAAGCAAACACTACTGGTGTTAATCGATCTGGCATCGTCTGGCAACTCATCTAATATCTTTATATGTTTCAAAATCAGCCTACCTGATACAAAGAGGAAAATCTTATTTTTATACAGCTTTACTTAGTAAGAAACCACCATTTGTGCAAACATAGCATAACAGTTATTCAAAAACACGCTGAAAAAACTTCACTTTCGAGGTTGCAGTCGCAAATTACATATTTCCACAAATTACCGATATTGCAAACTGTTGCATGATGTTGCCGCATATTATGAATTCACTGTGTAGAAATGTGCTGTTTAGGAGATTCCACAGTACTAGTTGGATACCCTGTGATGTCCCCTTCCTCTGTTTCTGGACTTTTGACTCATCCTGTATAGTTTACCATCATTTGAATATGCTGTCAAAAAAATTGCAGTCAAGTCTTATGTGGCAGCTTCATGATAGCAGGTGCACCAAAGTGGGGTAGAGTTTGGGGATATTTTGCAGTGTTATCTGATGTCAAGATTGTTTTGCACATACAGTACTGAGCACAATACTTGTTTTGAAAGTGTGTTCATACAGTGGCAGTTTATTCTACTATGGTGCCTTGCAGTGAAGAGTGCAGCTGTTGCAAGGATTATTTCTACTTTAGTATTTCATTATAGTAAAATGGTAGGTACAGCTTAGTGTTGGTAGCCAGAGTGTGCACATAACTTAGGAGGTACACATTTGATGTCATTAGCAGTCATCATAATCATCATTATTTTCAGTCATGATATTAACTACTTTGTTATTTGATGATGTAGTCTTGTGCTGTATTGTATTCTTGTTCATCATAGGAAAGACTTCTCATATTGATAGGGATAATGAAGGCTGAATATAACACCTCAAGTGCCTCAAGCAGCTCCTTAACTGAAGAAAATTGAAGGTAGCAAGAGAAAAACAGTTACTGTACTTTTTTTTTTACCAGACTTTTATTCACATAAGGAAAGCCTACTGGGTAGGTAAGCTGTGGCCTTTATTAACCCCTTCATAGCTGGTTTGGTCTGAGGCAAATAAAATTGTGTAAAGTTGCCCTAAGGTATTCCCTTGTCCAAATGCTGCTATTTTTGGCAGAAGTACAGTATAGTGCTAGAGAAGTGTATGAATGGTTACATACATTCCAAAATGTGCAGATGGACATGTGTATTCATTCACTTGTTCTTACACTGTGACTCCTCTATATGCACCCTTGATAAAAAAGTATCGGCACCCTTTCAGAGTGAGACGTTATGATACATGGACTACGATTTACGGGAAGTGACACGGATATGTTGCTACTGCGGTTGTGACAGAGTTGCCAGTTAGTAATATCTAACCCCACATGTTCATACGGTATTGCCTTATAATGGGCAATGTGAATTTTTGTGAGTTAAACAGGCATGCCAACACTACCAACTGAACTAGAGATGAAGCATTTCACATCTTATCCAACCCCACGGTGCGTTTGTTTCGTTTTTGAAGGCTCCAACATGCTTGCATGTGTCAGCCTTGGTCACCTAATGACGGCTCTCCACGCTGCTCGATCTCTGGCAGCCTCCCTATTCAGTCCCTTAACCCTTAAGCCACATTTAATGACCTCGTCCCAGGTCTTTCTCGGTCTACCCCTCCCAACTCCTCCCCCAATATTAACACTTCTCACCCTCTGCACCCAATTATCATCCCCCATCCTCTCCACATGTCCAAACCACCTCAGCCGACCTCTCCTCATCACAACACCAATACACTCCAGTCCCATCCTACCTCTCAACTCTTCTATCGTAAACCCAGCCCCCCAAGGCCTTGCACGCAGGGATGCACTGCACATCCACCTAATCATTGTCATTTCTGTACGTTTAAACCTGTGAATATCCTCTTCCTTTACTGCCCAGGTCTCACTACCATACAGCATCACACTCCTAACACATGCTGCATACAAAGATCCCTTATAAGGAGAGTCCTCTCAATGTCAGGAGAGGCAACAACTCCCTGAACTTCTTCCAACCACTTCTCACTCTAGCAACCGAGCTAACTCCAGCCCCACCTCCGGCACATAACATGTCTCCCAGATAACAAAACTCCACACACTCGAGACTCACCTGCAAGTTCAACCCTCTCACGCCTAACAATCTCCACCTGCTCTCCCCAACACACCGCACACATGAAATCAGCATTATCTCGCAGTCTACCTCTAATACCACTACATCTCTTGTGCACCCATCTATCACAAACACTGCACAAGATGGAATTACTTCCCACACCCATGTGGCAAACTGCACATGGCCACTCTCCCTCTCCTCTGATTGTACCGCCACCAACCCTAGATATCATCACTTTTGTTTTATCTGCATTTACCCTTAAGCCCTTGTACCCCATACCATCTCTCCACTTCTTAAATCTTTCCTCAGCCTCCCCTTCATTCTCAGCAATCAACACCAAATCATCAGCATACAACATCTCCCATGGGAGTCCCTCTCTGAAGTCACGTGAGAGGGCTTCAAGCACCATGATAAACAACAAGGGACTCAAAACTGACCCCTGATGCACACCAACATTCACGGGAAACTCATCACTCAAAGCTCCATTCACCCTTACCTGAGTGTGAGCACCCACGTACATGGCCATAACCACCCTAACCAGCCACTCTTCCAACCCTAGCTTTCTCATTGCCCACTTCACCACCTCTCTAGGGACTCTGTCAAAGGCCTTTTCCAAATCAACAAAAACAAAATACAATTCCCTTTTCTTGCCAATATATTTTTCCTGAAGCTGTCAAACAATGAATATGGCATCAGTGGTCCCCCTGCCTGGCATAAACCCAAACTGCATCTCATTGATATTCACTCTTTCTCTAATCATACCTTCTAGAACTCTCTCCATTACTTTCATTATCTGATCTAAGAGCTTTATACCTCTGTAATTTCCCCTTTCCAGGGCATCACCCTTCTCTTTGTACACATTTGATACTTTTTTTATCAAAGATATATCACAGACATCACAGGTGGAAAGGAATACTCTGAGGCAATTGTACCAAGGAGCCAGAGATTTGTTAGTCTGTACTGTGATGGAACACTACCACTGCAATTGACAGAGGAGCTGAGAGTTTATGGTGAAAAATTGTAATCATTCACTTGATTTTAAATGGGCAATTAATATCTGAAACTTGAGGTGCTGTACTATTTTCATTTTTAGCTCATTTTATAAACTGCATTTCTGTTAATGCTCTTTCAAAATCAGTGGTCCAAAGACAGGTTAAAACATGTGTTCTAAGAACAAAGTTCACTACGTGAAAGCCTACATATGAACAGACCTGTCGGTCCAAACTCTCAAATTATACAGATAACCTAACATAAAATATTGCTTACATGTGGTCAAACCATAATGTGGCATTCTCATCCCATCTGATACTAGCTGATGTGGTATAAAGGACCCATCTTTAGGATCTGGAAAGCAGATATGTTTTTATATTGTGAATTAATATAGTCATTTTATGTCAAACATGTTTTGAGAAATACAAAATGAATGTTAACATAAATGTAGCATCTAATCCACCATTGTTTTATGTTCTTTGTTTAGGTAATACGTATTATACTTTGGTGTTTTCAGGTTAGAGGTTTTGTCTTTATTTTACCCTTCAAAAAGGAAAACAGTAATGGCACCCACGCAGAAGTTTATTCCATTTAATTTTTTTATGGTGCTTGAGAAACACTTTCACTTGGCGGCACCAGTATGACTGGATGGTAGAATTGACGGGTTGTAACATACCTGGTACGTCCTTCAATCCCATCACTATTCCCTGAAAGGAGAATAGTGGACTGTGGAAGGACAGTCTCAGCCAGCAGTCCACTGGGTCCATGTTCAGATGAGCCTGGGATGGCAGCTACTACATTACTACTGCTTTTTATTGTGAAATGTGATCTTCAAAATACGTTTAAGTCCTCATTGTTTATCTCAGTCCTGTAAAGTGAAAGAAAAATACTGCAATTGCTGTTAGTAAGATTTCTCCTATACTAGTTAAAAGAAAAAAGTAAACTGTGGGAAACATCCCTGATGTATACTGTAACAAGGCCTGCTTGTTCTGACCTGTCAAAGTTCCATTCCCTCCCGTTACACTAAGGAAAAAGTTGTGATGTTTTGTAATGCATCCCAAACTTACAATAAGGACTGCTTGTACTCTACACTGGAAGGCATTAATCAGTATTCCTCAGCAGACAAATGATGGGCTAATAAACAATCCATTCAGCCTAAGGCCAAACATACTAAAGTAAGATGATGATATGGGTTGGTTCATGCTGGGATCACAGGGAAGTCAGTGGAGAGTTAGACAAACAGTCTTATGGTTTGTGTCTGCTGGTGGAAGGCCGATTATTGCTGTGTCTAAACATCACTGATCTTGGCAGCTCAGACTTGGAATACATTAAACATTTTGCATATAATGCACTACAGTCCAGTACTGGAATTTAGTGTGTGTTTTACAGTAGGGCTACAGTACATTCACTGCCTGAATATAAACCTTTAAGTTAGTAAAGGGAGAAAGTATGGCATGTGTAAATAAAATTTAAGTCATCTGCTTTATGCGGATGTTGAATTGGTAAAACTAGGCCAAGTAAGACTACCCAGTTTACCAGTTAGGCTTCTGAAGCTGTTAATACATACAGTGTATCCTGTAAACGATTCTGGATCTGATCATCAGTAAACTAATATGCAGCTTTGTTTATTGCTGCAAGGTTTTTTATTTTTATCTGCACACTGCAAGCTCATTGAGGCTTCTGAGAGTGTATACTAAGTTATACAATTTTAGACTTTAATACAGTATACCATAAAAGAAAATACTCGAGTGATTTAAGCCAAAAATATACATACCTAGTATGTAGTCTGAATTATATGGACCATACTGTAAATGTCACAAGGAACTTGTGTAGAAGCTGTGTGGTTGCTTTGCATATGTTTTGAGTTTTGTGCCCAGTCAGCAGTGTTGCTGCCATTTCTTATTTTAGAATATCTGAACTGATATTACTACGCTTAATCTTGTCGTAAATGAGTTTCTTATACTATTGTGAATCTTTATCAATACATGTTCAATACTGTTATAATTGAAAAAAAATAATAATATTGTATAACATTTTTTGTAGGTTAAGTTTTAAGTATGTGCATTAATTATGCCTGAGGTTTAATAGGGTAAGTGACTTTTGCTGTGTAATGAAAGGAAAGTTCTCCCTTACTGAAATAAACGATGATAGTGTTTTGCTGTCAAGTAAGTTTATGAAAAATTTAGCCTTAAATTTTGAAGTTTTGAAGTGATGGATGGACAATTTTGCCCCTTTGAACCTGTGGATTTTTTATTATTATTATTAGTGTATCATGATAATGGTACAGAAAGGGTGATATGGAGATGATTCATTTGTGGCCACCCCTTATGGCTTTGCATCTGGCAGTAGGCAGACAAATATATTATTATTATAAAGTATATTATTATTCCACTCACTCAATGTAGGGCTGCTCTCAGGTGTCTGCCCTTTCCTCTCCGTCTTCTTTCTTTCTTCTTCCTTCTGCCTACGGGTGACTTTACGCTTCCTCTTCTGTCATTATCTCTTTCATTCTTTCCTCTTCCTTCTACTTATGGGTGACTCTACACTGAGTGACAAGCCAAACGGTTTCCTGTACACCAGGAAACCATTTACTATGCTGGATGGTAACCATATAACCAAGCTATGGCACCTGGTGGTTTAGTGGGTAATCAAGGCACTCCAATTGGTTTGAGCCGATGTAGGTTTACATCCAAGGGGTGGTTGGGGTTTATTGCTCACGTAATGCCACTGAGGGATGAGTGAGGCCGGTCACTCTTATCTTAAATGTCAGGACCAACTTGCCTAGCCCTGGGCTCCTACGCTCCTCATGGGGCAGAGTAAGATTGGATGATGGATGGATGGATTATTATTATTATATGTTATTTTAAGACTATTTTATTAACTTGAGGAGAGACTTTTAGCAGTGGAAATATCATCATCATCATCATTCTTGTTCGTAATTTTAATTAGCTGTTTTCCAGGGAAGCGCACTAACCCTCCGCCAACCCACTTGTTGCCACATAGGGAACACGTGTTGATTGGTTATAAGGTTATCACCCAGCGTTGTAAATGCTTCCCAGGTTTACAGGAAATCATTTGGCTTGCCATTCAGTGTAGAGCTACCCTAAAAAACAGAGTACCACTACGCTAGTGGGTGGATGATAGGCACCCCCACCTACCACAGAGAGTGTATGTGAGTGAGGTGGAGGGAGGGAGAGGGAGGGGAGGCCAAGGATGAAATGGAGGGATGGAGAGGAGAGGAACAGAAGAGAGGTGGGTGTGAGGTGGGAGCAGGGCAGTGAAATGGCAGGGGGCAGGGCAACACGGAGGCGAATTGTTTGTGACCACCCCTTACGGGATGAAGACATCTGGCAATAGATAGATCATCATCATCTAATCCTTTCAATATGCCCATCAGTGGGAAAAATGCCATTCAAGTTAAATTTGTCTGGGGGTAACAACAATGAAAAGACATCATACTGAAGAGTCCAAGATAGAAGACTCAGGCACAGGAAGTCCATCATAATAGTTCTCTCTCTTTTTACGGGTGATAGGGTAGACACACCTGCAAAGAGAACATTTTTGAATAATGAAAACCCACGTAAAAGGGCTCCCACAGCCATAATTTAACTATGTGATTGCCTAAAAACTCAGCAGTTGCACCAAACCTCATCAGATATTAAAATATACTTGTTTAATGTGTATTTTCAGGTGATGTACCACATTTTGCTGAGTAATCACAAATACACCTTAAAAAATGTTGTACACTGTTTGCTTTTAGTCTGAGGGAACTGGACCACAACATAATAAATACTGCTTAAGTTGTGGTTGTACAAAATTTGATCATGCTGTCATAAGGTAGGAATGAGTCTCCTTGGCTATTAGAGAAATCAGCCCTCTCAGCTGACTACTCTTGGCCATCAACTAGGCTTAAGGGGTTAGGAATCTCTGTCAGGAGTACCAGTAATTGCACTATAGTTAACTCATTCACATATAAGCAAAACCACTAAAAACACAGGACTGTGTTGTGGGTTGTGGGACAGGAGACCCATCAGCTTGTCATGAGAGGATTAACTGATGTTTGTATGACAATACTACAGGTGATAATGTAAGCAGAGATGTTAATACTGCATCATTAAAAATGGTATGGCAGTACCGAATGAGGAAGGAGTTGTGGTGCTGGTGTAGATGTGATTGAAGAGTTATGAGAAATACTCCGGCCATGGCGAGAGGATGAAGAATGAGAGAGCGACCAGAAGCATGTACAGTACTGAGCAAGGTGGAGGAGGAAAGAGGGGATGGGGGTAGACCAGGAATGAGAGGGATGGTATGGAGAGATAAGAGAGGAGGTTGAGTTGGAGGAAATGCTGAGAAATGGCAGAGGGCTGGGTGACATGAAGATGTATTTGTGGCCGTCCCTCACAAAATTAAGGCATCAGGCTAGAGACGGTGAGTATAGTATGTGCAAAACCAAGCAGAAATGTATAACACACCAATATTGTATGGGAGTACTGTATGTGAAGAAACAAGTAGAGATGTTTATACCACACTACTGAATATTGTGAGCAGTGCTGTATTTAAGTAGAAATGTTTATACCACACCATCAAATATTACATGGGCAGCACTGTCAGTGATAAAACAAGTAGAAATACTTATACCACCATTAAATATAAGGGCAGTACTGTATGTAAAATACAAGTAGTAATGTTTATATAACACCATTAAATGTTATACAGCATTCTGTAAAAAAAAAAAAAAAAAAGTAGAAATGTTTATACTGCACCATTCATTTTTTAATCTTTTTATACTGTAATGTGTGTATTCTACTTGCTGTACTTAAATAAATTATATCTCCTCTTTATGTAACATTTCATCCTCAAGACAAGAGTATTTTCACAGTTTATGCATAACTTAGCCTAAAATTACCATCTCTCCATCTTGAATTCAGAGTTGGAAGAAGAGATTCATGCTAAAATATGATTGCTAGTCATGCAGTTCTGTGGAAGGATGCAGAGCTATATTACAAACTTATTCATAAGACTACTGAGCTTTGAGATTTTTGGCCAAGGTAAAATTCCTCTTCCTTTTCAATATTCTGTTCCACTCCACATAAAGTCTACCAAAACTACCCTCAGTCTCACTTTCACAAACTTTCTGTAGCATCTTATCTAGGCAAATTCCTTATAAATGTCCATATCATCTCAATATCCACCCATCCATCATCTAATCCAGTGTTGCCCCATGAGGAGCGTAGGAACCCAGGGCTAGGAACGTTGGTCTTGACATTTAAGATGAGAGTGACCAGCCTCATTCATCCCTGACTGGCATTATGTGAGCAATAAACCCCAACCACCACTTGGGTTTAAACCTTCACAGTCGCAATCTGATTGGAGTGTCTTAATTGCCCACTAAACCATGAGGAACCCATAATATGGTTACCACCAAGCACAGTAATTGCCTTCCTGGTGTACAGGACACCATTTGGCTTGTCACTCAGCGTAGAGTCATCCATATACAGAAGGAAGAGGAAAGAATGATGGAAAGACAGGAGAGAAAGGATGGAAAGGAGGAGGAGAGGAAAGGGCAGGCACCTGAGAGCACCACTACATCGAGTGAGTGGATGGTGAGCACCTCCACCAACCATATTATCATTGCAACATTATCCACTCTTCCCACTCAACAGTTCCACATCTCACTCCTATACCTCATTTTTCCATTCCATAACATCTATAACTCTCATCATTTCCTACACCCACCATCCTCCCCAAGACCTCATGAGCTTACATATTACAATTTTTTTTTCTCTCTTTCTCCTTTGGATGGAGGAAGAGATTTTTGTGCATGACAGTACCTTCCAGTACCATGATGTTTATTTTACTCTGGCTATAACTATTTGATTTACTGTATCTGAAAGCAATGCTGTATGAGTGGCCTATACAAAAGGTTTTGCTACCATGAACTTGAAAGTCCCGACATAGGTCTTTAATTCAGCATCTAGTCATTACATACATTTTTGGTTGCCTGTATGTATAGCCATTATTAAACAATGATACAGTATTACCCTCTGCTTCTGTAGAGTATATGGGTCCATTTTTGGTTACCTGTATGCATGGTCATTAAATAACAAAACATAAAAAAGACAATCTCATATTACTCTCTATAATGAGTAGGGATCCTAGACTTGGCTACAGAAGTTCAGCACAGTATATTATTTTAAAGGTACAGTCAAATGCGGAAGTCTGGTCACCTCCCCTATCTCTTCTCGTTGCTGGATTCATGGATGCTTAAATGAGACTCGGTGGACTGGGATGCATGTGATGATATGCAACTTGGCCTACTGCATCATATTCAGCATCTATGAATCCAGCGATGATACAGAGGCAGTCGACATGAACGAACTTAAATATCTGACTGTATATTACCAGCCTATTTCCCTCGGTGGCTTTCTGTAACTGAAGAACCCTCAAACACCTTTTGGGAATCAAACTTTATCACTCAGACTTGGCTGTTCTGACCACTACACCACCAGGAGTCTTATGTACAGCAGACCCTCATTTTATGATGAACCAGCATGCAATGAAGCTCTTATATGATGGCTAAAAAGTTTGGACTTTTTTTATACAAGATCGCGTTTTTGCTCATACAATCATTATCACATTGTACGAAGCCTCACTGGTACTACAATGCCTATTTTTGCTTAATCATCAACATGCAAACTTAGTCATTTTTTTGTTCCAAGATGGCCTTTGAACTCAGCCACTAACAGGTGTGTTAAAAGTCAGTGATAGAACAATATGGTAACATGGTGTCGGAGTACAAGAAGAGAATTAAGTGGAATGAAGTGAAATAACTACCAGCTTAGGTGAGTTGGAAACTTGTTTTTAAGACTTATTTTTGGTCGAAAGAAGCAAGTGAAGTGAAAAGAAATAACTACCAGCACAAATGAATGGGAAACCTGTTTTTATACTTCGAGTGGGTGATCCCAGGTCAAAAACATATCCCCAGTGAAACCACATTTGAACTGATCATATACAATAAATCATTACAGATGGATTTTTTTCCAAACACCTCCTCATCGAAAAATGAAAGCATACTATATATTACACAGTACATAAACTTTCACACTGTAGCAGCCTTTATTATATTAAATGTGTGATATAATACACACCACCATAATACACAACTTTTATCACTGCAACACTATTAGAGCTCTCATGCCTTACACTACCTTACCATAATTATACACTACTACACATGGCCATCAATAAATAACGCTCAGGGTATCTTATGCATTGTGGAGATGGCTCAGTATGTTGGTATGGCATTGGGAAACAGACAACAATTAGAACTATCAAATTTTGAGGAGCACAGAAATTATTGGCTGAGTAATTAACCTTGCTGAAAAAGTATATACAAAAATAAAGCATGAAAAGGATTATCAAGGTAAAAAAAAATGATAGCACTAACTGACCTGTTCCCAACACAAGAAATCACTGGCACACTGTTATCAATCTCCCAACCATCATTTCCTTACCCAGATGTACAGTACTGAAAACAGTTCATATCTACACAATGAGGAATATACAACATCATACAGCAATCACCCTTATACACAACATAAGGTTCAATGTTCATCACTACAGGTATACAGAACCACCCTTCAATCATCTGTATATGTTACCTGTACAAGCTAGCAGTATTTTGGGGGGACGGGGAGGGGAGACAGGGAGAAGCTTAAAATTTAATAACGTAATAAGGTACAAACTCTCAAATCCAAAAATCCAACTGCCCAAAACCTGCACTTTCCAAAATATTTATTCACAGCAGAGGTTTGTTGATATCATGTCTTTGCACAATCTTTTTTCTTTTTTTTCTGACACAAGAATATAAAATACATTAATAATACATGGAATTTCAATGTACTTACTATTTCTGGTACTGCAGGCAACTTATTACATGGTTTTCTCGTTGGTTATAATAATTCTGCATTCCAAAAATTTTCCATTCTCCATAAAGCCTTTTGACCCTGGTATTTTCAAATCTGAAAATTTGTACTTTAATTCTTCACTATAACTCACACCATAGAACCCAACCTGAGAGACACATGAGTGGCCAGGATTAAATCTGAGTTGTTTAAAATTGTAATAAATAAATTACTAATGAACTTAGTAACTCTTTCAATTAGTTTTTTATCTGGCTCTCTGAACTACAGCTCAGCCCACTCTAAGGTGAGAAAGAAGGTCTGATGATGATGATAATGATAACTAAACAATGATGATGACAAAAATTATGATGGTGGTGGTATCTTGTGGTGAACTTAAAAGATTCTCTACAAAAGAACTCAGTAATCACTCTACTGCCCATTGCCTTAATCCTGTATGAGGTGGCCACAAATGATATACCTCCTTGCCAATCTGTCCTCTGCCATCTAGCTGCCCTCTCTCCTACTCATACAACCATCTCTCATATATCTCTCCATCCCATCCCTCCACTGCATCCTCAGTCTCTCCCTCCATCTAATTCTCTCATATACCTCTCCACTCCATCCCTCCACTGCATCCTCAGTCTCCATCTAATTCTCTCAGATACCTCTCCATCCCATCCCTCCACTGCATACTCAGTCTCCCCCTCCACCTTATTCTCTCCAACCCATCCCTCCATCTCATCCTCTCTCTCTCACCACCTCATTCTCTCATATACCTCTCCAACCCATCCCTCCATCTCATCCTCTCTCTCCCACCACCTCATTCTCTCATATACATCTTCAACCCATCCCTCCATCTCATTCTCTGTCTCCCCTTTCACCTCACTTACATACTGTACTCTCTCCTAGTCAGTCTCTCATTTTTAATTGTCTCCACATGGCCAAACCTAGTAATTCTCCTACACGTTACTGACACATTTACATCAACACCACAATACTCCCTCACTTCCTCATTCGTATGTCTGTCTCTCCACACAACTCCACATGCTTCTCTCAGATAACTCCTCAGTTTATCTAAGAAAAGCATACCAGCTATTCATACATGGTACAGTACATACATACATGCATAGACATATACATACATACATTCATACACACAATATTTACACACACACACACACACACACACACACACACACACACACACACACACACACACACACTAGAGCTTCTATGGTGAGCTAGATTGGTAGAATACTCTGCAGTAAAGCTTTAAATTTATAACGAAGGTCCTTTACCAGCTCAGCAATTCTGCCTGTATAAATTCTCATGTAAATCCTACACATACATAAGAAACACACATCAGCTAACCATAATATACCTGACATACATAAAGGGATTCTGTAGTATGCTAGGATGGCATAATAATCTGCAAAAGAGTTTGATAAGGATGCTCAAGTCCACAGTAAGCTTATTTATGGTAAAGGGGTTGGCCTTCTGTCCAAGCTCTCGCATCTTACCAGTTAACTGTGATATACCGTACATATATACATACAAGAGGGCTTCTACATCGAGCTAGGACAGCATAATCACCTGCAAGAGTCATAGACAGTTTTAGTTTAGGTCTCAACAAGCTTAATTATCATTACAGGGCTTTCTGCCTCAACTCTATACATACATACCTACATACATACAAGTGGGCTTCTATTGAGAGCTAGGATGGCATAATCTCCTGTAAAATGGATTGACAGTTATGATCTAAATCCTCAGCAAGCTTATTTATGGCCATGGGGTCAAGTTTCTGCCTCAACTCTTGCATCTTACTACCTAACCATAATATATCATAAATACATACATACATACGTAAACATAAAAGGGCTAGGATGGTGTGATCTCCTGCAAGAGAGACCGACAGTTATGATCTAAGTCCTCCGCAAGCTTATTTATTGTCATGGGGTCAACTTTCTGCCTCAATTCCTGCATCTGTGAGCCGAGGTAGTCCCGTAGTGAGGTGGTGTGCACAGGATCGCTCTCTGCCAGGCGCTGACGACGACACACGTGTTCTGTCTCCAACTCAAGAGGTTCTGGCGTACCAATACTCCCGCTGCTGCTCACAACCTGAAGAAGGATAACATCATCCTCATCTTGATCTCTTTTCTTATGTATGGATGGGGTGAGGAAGAGTATTAAAAAAAAAAAAAAAAACAGAAGTACTGTACTAGCAAACATCAGCACAATTAAATGGAACACACACTCATTAACTCATCATTCACGTCCTCAAACTCCTGCCTCCATCCCACAGGCATAAACATCCACATTTACATGCTTCATATCACCTATCAGTTAGTGTTAATCCAACAACTATCACTTTAACAGAAAAGAATAGGGGTGCCAGATCCTTGTCATACAGTCCATGCAAAATTCTTCCAACCAGATTAATTTGCCGTCAATTCCCTTAAATTAAGTACACTCTCTCTCTCTCCTCATACTATCCACATCTGCCCCAGGACACTAAACTTTCAATTATCCGTTGTAATTCAGCCAAGCCCAACATCGGTAAAAGGAAAAAGCCGGATACTGCATAGTACCCCCATCGGCTCAATATTCGGCGTTGAGCCGGATATTGCATTACTATCCATCTCAAACCTCTATCATAACAACTTTCCCATCAGTAAAAGATGAAAATTAAGCATAAAGTACAATAAAAGAAGGATACAGTAGTAATACTGTAATAAAGCACCAGCTGGCTACCAGCCAGCTGATACACTTCAATGCCAAACAATGAATAGAACCAGCAAAGAACCACCAGTTATGTCCCATTTGGGCACCAGATACTGCATAATTTAGCTGGATATTGCTTTAACAGAGCCAAGCCAGCAATGCCGCATATTGCGTTGGGCTGGATATCTGACGACGGATAATTGAGAGTTTACTGCAGCTATGCCAATTTTCTCACCAATTTATCCTGTGTTGAATCCTCCAGTGTGACATCATACACCACCTCCACGATGGCTGACACTGCAGGGGGCCATACCCTCATAACTGGAGGCCATCCCAGGCCACAGAGGCGAGCCAGGCCAAGGGCACACAGTTTCCGTCGCTCCTCAGGTGATACCAATGCCAGCTTGTCCGACCACACCCACACCAAGCGTTCAAGTAACTCCTCAGGGCTTTGGTTCTCACTGGTGCTGGCCTGTAATGCATATATACAGTATATATATACAGGTACACTCAAAATCCATTCCAGTAGTTTACAGTAATTTTATACAAATATATACCATATACTGTACATATAAGCAGGTATGCTCACATTCACTATTTTATTTACAAACTAAGACTGAGATAAACTGAAGTAATCAATAAAAACATATTTTTCATAAATGCACTTCACATACACAAGTTATAATAACTACAACAATAAGAACAGCAATATCACCTGTTTGAGTGTCCATGTGAAGAGATCCTGGGTGTACAGTATGAGGCGTGACAGCAGTGAGAGGTACATGGACATGAGTAGTGGGTAGCAGTCCGCCTGTGCCACCCTCAGCAGAAGCATGGGCAGCAGTGGACGCAGAAGCTCACCACCAGGCCCTGGCAGCACACGCAGCATCATCTCAACAGCACGCAGCACCAGAACCACTCCTTCATTCTTCAGATCCGTCAGGAGAGATCGTAAAGTCTCCACTAATTGTTCTCCATACCTGGTGGTTAATAAGATTTTATTTCAACACAGGTAGTTTTGATTCAACCTAATCTAACCCAATCAAACCTAACCTAAACTAACCCTGTCAAGAAAAACCCAACCCACCCAAAATCAATTTAACCAACCCAAACCCGACCAAAAAAACCAGTTCTAATTCAATCCAACTTATTAACCTGCCCCAATCAACCTACCCTAACCCAACTAAACTCCAACTGGCATGTTCTATCCAAGCAACTCACTTTTCTATGAGATGCACAGGACAGAGAAGAGAACATGTAGTGGTATTCTTTAGACGCACCTTCATAAATGATATGTTGTCTTATAGGGACTGCAGGGCTGGGTATGGGTTGGCAGTGTTTTCCAGCTTTGTCATACACAGGAGGAACCCTTTCTTAACCCAAGCTAACTCAAACCTAATTCAATCAAACCCTACCCACTCTAATCTAGCCTAATCCAACCCATATTAATCCAACCCATCCTAGTCTAACACAGTACTTAAAAAGGTTGTTTATAATGAGGGTTAGTGTAATAATCACAGGCTGGACTTACTTTGCCAGAAACTGCTCGGGACAAAGGAGTGTATAAGCTGTGGTAATTTGTAAACAGAGACGTAGGTTGTCAGCGGATGACTCGATCAGCGGTAACATGTTGTCATATAGGGATAGGAGGGCCGGGTGTGGGTTGGCTGTGTTTTCAAGAGTCGTCAGCCAGAGGAGAAGTCCGTCCTCAACTAGATAGACATGGCAGGCCTCACGGACGTCAGTGGAGACGCGGATGATGCTGATTAGGAATTCATGCAGGTTCTCGCTCTCACGCTGTTGAAGGAGTTGAGGAACTTAGGTCATTTTCATCGTGATCATCCATCATCCAATCCTATGCCACCCCATCAGGAGATAGGAACCCAGGGCTAGGCAAGTTGGTCCTGACATTTAAGATGAGAGTGACCAGCCTCACTCATCCCTGAATGGCATTACATGAGCAGTAAACCCCAACCACCCCTTGGATATACACCTACACAGGCTCATCCGATTGGAGTGCCTTAATTACCCACTAAACCACCATGCGCCATAATTTGGTTATCCAATTACCACCCAGCGTAGTAAATGGTTTCCTGGTGTACAGGAAACCATTTGGCTTGTCACTCAGTGTAGTCACCCATAGGCAGAAGGAAGAGGGACTACATACAGACGGATTAGGTTAGACTGGTTTAGAATACGTTGTTTTAGTTATGTTTAGGTTGGGTTGTATTTGGTTAGGTTAGGCCGGATTAGGTTTGGTTGGATTAGGTCATTTTAGGCTTGGCTGGGTCTGCTTAGGTCAGATATGGCCAGTTTAAGTGAAACAGGGTGAGATTAGTTCGCTTTAGATATGGTTAGGCTGCGAAAGAATGGGTTAGGTTAGGTAAACGGAAGGTTAGGTGAGATTGTGAGGTTAAATATAATTAGACTGGGTTAGGTGAGGTTAAGTTAGAATAGGTTGGGCTAATTTAGGTTGGATTAGATCATTACAGGTTAGGCAGGGTTCAAATCGAGAAAATATGGATAGGTTAGATGAGACTGGGCTAAAATAAATCGGTTTAGATATGAGTAGGTTGAGTTGGATTAGGTGAAGCTGAAATAGGTTAGATGTGGATAGGTTTAGTGAGATTACTACAGATTAGACAGAGGGATTCCACTAGGACAGTGCACCGTAGCATTGTCTTCCTCTGGTCAGCCTCCAATGTCCTTTCATTTTTCCCTGTATATTTTAATTTCTTTCTTCGACTCATGATTCCTTGTAGCCTCAGTTCATAATCTCGTATCCGAT
>JAGKTI010000123.1:38074-54926 GCA_018397915.1 Birgus latro
GTGTGTGTGTGTGTGTGTGTGTGTGTGTGTGTGTGTGTGTGTGTGTGTGAGAGAGAGAGAGAGAGAGAGAGAGAGAGAGTATAAATTTTTCCTTACAGTACACATCCCACACACTCCTAAGTAAACACACACACACACACACAAACTTATATTAGTACACAAAACAGACGAAGTTTGGAATGTGACTTCCGAAAACTTTCAGACATAAAAATTTCTTAGCGAATGTATGGCCGATCGGAAGTTAGGTTAGGTCACTTTTGGGCAGGGTTTGGTTTGATTAGGTAACTTTAGGTTGGGTTGGGTTCACGTCGACTAAATATAGACGGATTAGGTTAGATTCGTTTAGAATACTTCGTTTTAGTTATGGTTATTTTGGGTTGTATTTTGTTGGGTTAGACTGGGTTAGGATTGGTTGGATTAGGTCATTTTAGACTAGGCTGGGTCTGGTTAGGTCAGCGATGGCCAGGGTAAGTGAAACTGGGTGAGATTAGGTCGCTGTAGATATGGTTAGACTGCGAAAGAATGGGTTAGGTTAGGTATGTGAAGATAAGAAAGAAAGACAGAGGAGGGAGTGAAAAGTCACCCATAGGCAGAAGAAAGAGGAAAGAATGAAAGAAAGAAAGACAGAAGAGGAAGGCAAGAAGAGTTGAAAGGGCAGACAGACACCCAAAGTAGTACTACCTCGAGAGAGTGGAGAGCGCCCTCACCTACCACCAATCATGATCATTATTATTATTATCTATAAACACTGTCATTATCATCATAAACCATGGAAGGTGATGGGTTTTTCAACATTTTCACTATGGTGTAAGACAGTCAATGGGTGACTACCATCATTCCAGGGAGGTACTACCATAAGAGTGAAGTGTGCTACAAGTTTAGTAACAAGTCACACCATCAACACTCTCATGCAAGAAACATTCAGCCACAAGTAAACAGTGTCAAAGTCCAAGCTGAGACTTGCATATTGTTACACATCTCATATTTCTGTTTTCCCCAACTTGCATCAATTGCTGCAAAGTAATTAGCTGGTTTTGACACTGTTTACTTTCCAGTCCATAGATAACATTAGCTGTAACATGGCCAGCCCGATTGCAGGGATTCCTTATGAAGAAGCATGGTGTAAATTTTTGTGCATTTAAGATCACTGTGGTACATACCATGAGGCCAGTGACCATATGGACAAGAGTGGTGAGTATGGCACAGCGTAGAAGGTTGTGGTCAGTGGATGCATGCCACAGGCCAGGCAGGTACTGTGTCAATGGTGCAGCGTGGGGGCGAATGCCAGCACCAACCACCTCAATCATGAATGACATCACATGCAGAACCTGTGACATCAATGGTTTAATGGTGAATCAGATTAGCACAACCTAACAGTCGTTTTAACCCATGGCTTACAAAAAAAAAAAAAGGGGGGGGGGGACTTTTAAAGCACATTTGACAAGTTACCCCAAACCTTTTGAGGTCAGACAGCTTCCTTCACCTGTAACAGAAATTATGGCAGCAGCCATATAAAACTTATTATAAGACGTGATGAATGATGAATTCCACATTTGACTTATTCCACGTGTTAGTATGGCAGAAATACAATACTGATATGTAAGTGTATACTGACAGACAAAACTTCAAGTCATACATGTAATATATACAACTACTAAAAGCCTGATAACATCTTTATATTTTAGTTGTTTCATCTGATTTTACTATATTTATTATCATCATCTATTATTATCATCATCCTGACCTCTTTTCATACCTGATGATGGTGAGGTAGGGTCCAGAAATCAAGGAATGAGAAAGCACAATGAGAAAAGTACCAAGAGCACACAAAGACAAATGGGCAACACACTCATCCACTCACCAGTCATGTCTTCAGAATTCTGGCTCTATATCACATGCCTTACCATCTTTACACTTCACATTACCTGCCTGTGAGGTGAAGTCAAGATTCTCTGGGCTTAAATGGTGAGTGGATGAGAGTTTGGTCTATTTAATTGTGCAGTCTTTTGCCAGCTGTCCTTAAATCAGGTGTTTTCTTGCTCTCTAGACCCATCCTCAGGAATGAAAAGAAGTCTGGGTTGTGATGGTGATAACGATGAATTACCTATGCTATCACTAGAGTAAATATTTCATACCTGCATTTTGGTGTCACACTCCCTGGCTTCTTTGAGTAGGTCAAATAGCAGACCAAACACAGTGGGCATGAAGGGCATGAACTGCTCTGGGTCAAACTCAAAGTCATCCAGGGCCAGCCTGAAGGTGGCGGCAGCACTCAGACGCACCACCAAGTCCTCCTCCGCCCCTAGCAGGTGTATGATGGCCTGGTACAGGGTTGGACGGTGCTCCGGCGAGAATTTGACACCCGTCCACTGTCCCACCAGCCAGATCACCCGCCGCCGGATCACCCTAGACAACCGCAGTATGGACAATATTATTAACACAAACAATGTCATGGTTAAAATTAACACTAGAATATGATGCTAGTCACAGGGAAGTGATATGGAAAGGATGTAGAGCTGCATTGTACCATTATCTTTTTCTGCCACTGAGCTACTGCGAAAAACTGTCAAGGTGCAAAAGGATGAAAAATCTAGGGTATGTTAACCACTTCAATCTGATATTACACAGTTCCACTCCATTACAGCTAGTCACTGGTGATTTCATTCAGCTGAAGAGACAATTTTCATACTGAAGTGGTTCAATTTAGGCTTTGATTAACCACTTCACTGAAAGAGAGGTGCTGGAGAGGAACACCTTCACATGGTGACACCGATACCACCAGGTGGCTCCAGTGCCTGCTTATACAAATACCGCTCAACTACTTCCTTATCCCGTAAAAGTGGGATGGTGAACTGCAGGAGGAAAGCTACTTCAGCCTGAGTCCACTGGATTTGCATAAAGATGAGCCTATTATTACTACTACTCCAAGAGGATTCCTCTAAACTGAATAAACTTATCTGTAAGTAACAAAGAATAAACCAAGATAAAAGGTCATTTGATTGAAGGGGCTAGGGGTGCGGGAACTACACGAGTCCCTCACATGGAGTTCCTCAATCAGCACCAAAGTGGACCACTATTCAAAGCTGTCAAAGTGATCAAATGCTACCACTATGCAAACTTATTTACCTATCTCATGCAAAGGCCTCTTGCAATTACATCATTAATGAAGACTATAACAAAAAAGGTCTAAAGATAGCAAGAATAAATCAACAAAATTTATTGCTCAGTGGAAAAGGGAAAGGAATGCTGGATCTAACATGCCCTGTTTAAAAAGTCTCCCTAAAGCTATAAAACTATAGCTATAATAAAACTATCTGAAGAGGGCACAAGTAAACTCAGAATTATGTCACTGGAATAAATGGGTTAAAAAGGATAATACCTGTAGTTGGAGTCCCTCACACGAAGCTCCTCTATCAATGTAGAGGTGAACCACTGATCAAAGTCAACATCATCGAAGAGCTCAAATGCAGCCAAACCCGCGGCGCAATACACAGCATCCTTTTGCAGTATTGCCAGGAAGTCCCCAGGGTCCACCGGTCTCTGTGAGGACCGTACCAGCTCCACCAGGACCGGGACCAGGGCACTACGGTACTCATGGAACAGGGAAACAAAGAGAGTCTCAGTGCAGGGGCGCAGGCTGTATTTCCACGACTCCCCGCCCTCCACCTCAGCACAGAACCCCTCCGGATCAGCCTCCCAGGACTCTAAATCCTCCTGGGTGAGCAGGAAGTAGTGTGACACCAGCTTGTGGCAGATTCCTCCCAGTACACTCTCGGTAAAAAACTCTGACTTGATGCCGAAAGCCTCTAACGTCTGCTGGTTTTTAGTATCCTCGAGGACTTTGCACGGCTTATACTCAGGACATAAGAGAATTGCCTTGATGAGATTCAGGCATTGAACTGTAAACCTTTCAAATAATAAGCCATCCCCAGCAGGTGTAAAGACATAGTACGTGGCTAATTCCAGACTTGGCTTGATGAACCTGAGATAGGAGAATGGGAAATCGTCTAACATGTCCCTGAGCACTTTAGTCAGGAGGACGATATACTTCTCGCTGATACTCCTCATGTGATCATTGTCGAGGTGCTGCTTTCTGAAGGTTAGCATAACTCTGATGCGGTCAAACACACTCTCAAGGAACAGCATGGCCTCTTGACTCTCCTCTGGCTTCCTGAATCCATGGACTGTAAGTTTTCGGAGGACCTTTAGGGTGAGATGTGAGCGTTCTAGTGATGGTGTGGCCATGCCAGGACAACCTGCCTGTGCTAGGAATGCTTCTGTCTGTTCCCGCCATAGCTCACACAGAAATGTGTACATCTGGCATGTCAGTTCCTGCAAAAGTGCACACAACATGGTCAAAAATACTGCCTTCTTTATCTTACCAAACTTAATCTACTACACTCCTAATCAATTAAATCTTACGAAAATAAATTCCAGGCAAACATTTAATATTTTATCACATTTATTACACTAACCTAACCTAACCTAAACTAGGCAACTCATACCATATAGTACACAAATATGTGACTACTGCATATGCTGCTGTGCTTTCACCCAATGAAGCACTGTACTGTAAACACTTTCCTATTTGTAAAGGGGCAAAACTTGTCCCAGTCATGTGACCGTCAAGCAAAGGCATGGCACAAGGTTCCGTCCAAGCTTTAGATTCTAGTTCAGCAGCAATAGCACTGTGCCTCATTTCATATTGTTCATTACATGTTTTGAACAAATGTGGTTGCACCTTCATGCTAGGGATGTACAAGCCATGAATTCTGGGAGAACTGTGCTTGGTAGGTGACCACCCTAAACCTGTAGTGACTCAGCAAGATCTGTCTCTTACAGATTCCAACCACTGTATGCAGCAAACTGAATTAAACCCTCTAGTACTTACACTACTACAACACCACCAGGCTGTGCTCATACCCACCTGGAAAGTGCGCCTATCAGCAGCCAATCTCTTTGATGCCAGCTGCTTGACCACATGATGCAGTGTGAGAAGGGTGCGGTGCTGTACCAACTGGTCAGTGCTGCGAACAGCCTGGAACAGAGCTGGTAATAGGTCTCCCCATTCTCTAGGACAGTCTACACGGGCGATCTTGGCAATGAGCACCGCCAGTTGGGTAGCAACTTGAGGCACTGGCTCACCCAAGTTTTGTAGCAGCCCATGTCGGATGTTGCTCTGTGGGGAACCAAGTTAAAGCCTTGAAAGAGCATTCTAACCTAACAAAGATTCCCAGCTCCCTTCAGCTCAGTAGAGTCAGACTGAAGGGCTGATTTAACTAGCAACCACAAGAATCATTGCTACTTTATTAGCATACCGTAGTTAAGGCTCATCAAATTTCAGGCAACAATGACAGTATTCAAGCTGTGGGAGTGATTCAGTTCCTTCAGATAATAACAAACTCACTATACCTTCTCCTCCTCATTAATGGCATTGGGAGCAGTTTTCCTCCAGTAACGGTCCACCCCATTCTTGAAATACAACACAGCCAGCCATCGCACTGTCACCTCTACACTCTGGTCTGAGAAAATCTGCAATGAAACAAGTCCAAAGGTTAGCTACTTATCAAAATTACCTGGTAAAACACAGTTAAAAGCCAATCCCCTATTACCCTTTTTGGATCATACAGAGGGGTACTCACGGCCAGGCAACCACAGTCTAAATTATTTGTAAGGTTGATGACTGACAACAAAGTACATCTGCAGTATTTTTAATGATACAAGGACCTCCAGTTACCTCCTGAGAGTTTGAGGCACTGTAAACTGTATATCACAAAGCTGTATTCTACCATTAGACCCCAGGTGCTGGAGGTACACCTTCAAGTGGTGGCACTGATATAAAAGGGCAACTCAACTGCCTGGTTATACAAATGTCCTTCATCAATTTCCCCATTCTCTAGAAAGGAGGCAACTTCAGCCAAGAGTTCACCAAGTTAAAATTTCAGATAACCCTGGGATTTCAACTACTGATCTTTCCACTAGACCACCAGGCATCACTTCACTTTTTTTCATTTTTTTTTATAAATATATAGAATTGAATTAACCCATAGTAGGGCCTGTAAAATTTGTTCCTTCATCAGAAAACTAAACAAAAGGAAGTGCTGTATGCAGTGACACCCATCATATGACAACTGTGTGCCAGAAAGAGATTTAGCAGAACTTGTACAAAGACTCCATGGTCATGGATAGTTGACATTGCCCCAGGTTCATCTGAAATGTGAACCTGGTAAACTGCAGGATGAAGTTTCCCTTCTCCAGCATTCCAACATCCTCCTTTTGGGGAGTAGGGAGATAGTTCAGGGATGTTTGTATAACTGGGCAGAGGAGCCACTCAAGTTTATTGGTGCCATCACATGAAGGTGTTCCACTCCAACATTAACAAACAGATTCAGGGTTAAAAAAAAAGACTTTCCTCCTTCTGATGGTGGATAGACTAACTTGGGCTCAGACTACCATAGTTCCAGCTGCTGTCCTTACCCCCTACACTATGAATCTTATTTTTCTGATGTATTATCAAGAGTGCAGTAACTGACTGAAAGATACCTGTACACAGATCAGTGAATATATAGACAACCCAACAGACAGATAAATAGATAGATGTATGAACTGCAAGACAGAGATAGACAAACAGATTAATACAGTGAGAGACACATAGGTATAGGTAACCCAAGACTAACCTGAACTAATGTAGAGTAGAACCCAGGCTCAGTCTCCCATAGTTGCAGCTGCTGTTCGGCTGGTTTCAATGTGGTCGCATCCTGACTGGCAGCACGTCGGAGGGTGTCCAGAACGAGATCCTTACCACCTACACTCATCTTGAAAGATTCTAGTGTTGCTTTGACAACTTTTATACTACTGAAATACTGCAATTTTTTTTCAGTAATTTTGTTTTACTTGCTACTTTATTTTGGGTTTTTATATTATTCTAACACAAGGTTTGTTCACTTAATTTGACAGTTTCTATACTTTTTTTTTTAATGCAAATACCGGAAAACTCACGTACGTTTTTAACCTATTTGACAGTTTTTAGAATACTGCGATATTTTTTTTTTCTTTGCTAGCACGCTGTAGATCACTTAATATTCTCTGTTTTGCTTTATAATTACATTGCAAGCATTTACTACTTACTGTCTCACTGATGGCCTTCAATAACAATGCTGCCTATTCTTGATACTTTCTCACTAACACAAGAGTCTTACCGTATATGTTTCTAGGCACCATGTATATTTCTTTGTATGTTTCTATGGTTTCTGTTCTCCTTGCAATATTTCAGTCATGATATGTAAATCTTTCAAAAATGTTTTCACAATTAAAGCCAGTCACTACTAAAGTTCCAAGTTCAGAACCTTGCAAACGGTTTCTATGCATGCGATAAAATTTACAAAAAGAATATATCAGGTTTCTCCCATTACAAACTAAGATTAACTGTTTTGAAAGTGTCCAACTGTGACATTAAGTTGGAATATTAAAATATTTCTCTCCAGTTTGTAATACCGTACTGTGAGGTCCAATTATTTTTGCAGTTGTGTTCTTTTAAGGTTGCAATACTTTAAGTTTATAACTTACAAAGCTACAATACTATGAGGATTGTTCATTCAAGGCTGTGACGTTGTAGGGTTAATTCTTTCAAAGTTATGGTATCTTAGTACTACTATTCCTGAGTTATTCTGATTCTCTGTACTTTTTCTAAGTTCCAAGATTGTGGTTCTGTTTTCTATCAGAGTTTCAGGATTATGTTACTGTTAGGTTACTTCTTTACTGGCTGTAGTATTCAGACACTAGTTTTCACAAAGCTGAGATACTGTTGTCGGTTCTTATGAGGCTGGGGTATTACTGTATTAGCTTGGCACACCCCCTGAGCACCACCTCTAATCCAGTGGCAATACAGGTGAATTCCACTTTACTAACTTTCCATACCTTCACCAGCTTCACCTCACTCTCCACCCCTTCCCCAATAAAACAAGGGTCCAGGTTACTTCTTATGAGACTGGGGTATTATAAGCTTGGCACTTCCTCGGAGCACCACCTTCCCTGATTCTGTTGTAGTACAGCTGAACTCCACTTTGCTAATCTTCCGCACCTCCACCAGCCTCACCTCAACCTCAACTTCCTCCCCAGTATAGCAAGGGTTTGGAAAGGAGAGCTCCTGATGTGCCACTAGGGTTCCTGGACCAGGAAGACTCGTTCCGATTAGGGCTGACACCGCCCCATTTAGCAGGGCCCCGTGTACAATACAACCCTGGGATTCAGTGTCTCTTTTAGCAAATTCAGAGTCAAATTTTGAGTGGTCTTTTGCATATTCTGAGTCTAACTGTGAGTGTTTTTCTGTATACTCTGAGTCTGAATGTAAGTGATTTGTGTCTTCAGTTAACTGCACTGATCTTAAGAGGGTTTTTGCATTCCTGTCCCTGGTCAGTTTTGTGGATTTCAAGTGGGTTTTTGCATATTCTGAGTCCAAGTGGATGGGATTTGTGTCTCCAGTTAGTTGTGCGAAATCTTGGACCTCTCTTGCAGTGAATGTTCGTGTTTCTTTTGCTACGTCACCAACTCGAAACGTCAGCCATCTTTTGGGTTTTGTGTAAAGTTCCCTCAGCTGACTGCATCCTAATCTAGCAACATGCTTTATATTATTTAGTGACATGAAACTTTACAATTTGTATATACAAATGTGAAGATGCTTGGATTATGGGAATGATGTTTGTTTACTGCCACACAAACTCTTTAACACAGTTACAAATAACCTCAATTCAACATTTCATTATAAACATCATCAACATTTCATTACACATAGACTATCACAACACTAAAGCTCTCACTAAAACAACGAATAAACATTACTATATTGCATCACAAACATCATTAACAATGAAACTCTCATTAAAAGAGAATAAAACACTTCTACTTTCAACAGTTCCAAAAACCAAGGACATCCTTCTCCAGGACACTTTCAACCTTATTCTTTGCTTTCTCTTCTGCTTCTGGACTTCTAAAGTACCCTCTTATGCCTCTGGATTCTTCAATCAGACTTCAGGCTCATCAATCTTCCCCTGGACTTCTCACTTTGCTTTCCCTTTTAGTCTTCAAACTCCTGACTCTGACTTTATACTCTTCAATCTGCTTTTTCTTTCAGGTCTTACATTCCTCACACCACCATCTTTTTGGGTTCACTCTGCCTTTGCATTCCTCACTTAACCTTTCAACTCCTCAATATGCATCTGTACTCCTCACAGCACTTTCTCTTCTGTCTCCTGTCTTCTCACTGTGCCGTTTCTGCCTGTGCCACTTGCTCTGGGGTGCAGTAGTCAGCTAGGAATATTTTAGCCAAGTTACTGACCCGAGGGTTGTTGCTCTTGGCCTCAGATGCCACACGCCTCACCACACCGGCACTAGTGATTTCTGTAAGGGAAGTGTGTGCTGTGTGATAACCTGGATTACTCGTACCACTGTCATCATTACCACGAGTATGAGCTTTTTATCCCATCTTCTAGATCGTGACATATGAAAAAATAAAAAAAGACAGAGAATCTACTGTCCAAAACTGCCACAGAACATGAGTGATGCTGGCTGGGGCTCCCATGTTATCATCCTCATCATTGCTTTAATCTCATCTCTATCCAGACCACGTAAAGGCTCTCGTCATAAGTAACTGACATGTACCAAATTATGACAATTTTCTCCATACAACTGGTACTGTAAATACAGTACATGGAAATTGACAGTTCAGATTTAAACAAAGCAATGAAGAGAAGCTTAGTAAGAAAATATAGAGTCAGGTTGGAGGGAAACCAAGGATTAGATGGAGGAATAGGGTGATGGGGTAGCTGTAAGTCCAAGAAGGGTGTGTGACTTGCAGAAACGGCAGCCTGATGGCGATGAGTAGGGTGACAAGAAGGCAATTTGTAGCCACCCCCTCCAGGATTAAGGCATCTGGCTACAGACAAATAAGTAAATATAAATGGCTGTAGGCAGCCTTAAAAAAAAAAAGGGGGGGGGCTGTCTGTACTGAAAGAAAGGAAATCCACCTGTCAAAAACTGACCTACCTGGTTTTGATTGAGGTGTAATGAGGAACATAAGTGTAGTGATGGCTGAGGCTACTGTCTCCTCCTCTTGGCAGTTCAGGCACTCACTCACCACTCCCACTCCGCCACTCTCAATGATGTACGACTTGTTCTCACGATCTGGAAATGTGTAAAACTAACAGCTGTGTTCTGGCCAGCACAGGAGGCTTCACAGCACTTCTTCCTTTGTGATTCAGCCTGCATATTACATTTTAGCATCTTCCTGTACATTATTTATATAGTTCTGAATTAGACTGAGTCAATAACAAATACTTTATCTATCTGTCTATCCATCGCTACATGCATTAATCCTGGATGAGTGAGCTCTGATTAATAATATACAAGAGGCTACTGAGGCGTAATGTGCAAAACATTCTATTTCCTTTTCAGGTTACGCTATGATAGTCTCTCCTTTCACACTTTCCTATAAAATGTCCACGTCAGTTTTTCTAAACTGCGAGGTGTTCTTTCTGAGCTTTTCCTGCCAACTTTGGCTGGAGGGTTTGGAGGGGGAGAGCCATTTTTGCTATCCTTAGCTATCTCATTCTAGCAGCTAGTTCAGTTACTCTTCTAGGAGCTGCCTAGCAAAGACAAACCGGCCTACTGCAGTCACTGCAAAAGAGGTGTTAAGAAACCTCCAGGGACACTTCCGATATAACCCTAATAAGTTTCAGGCCTCAGCTCTACATTCCTGACCCCTTCAATCCAACTATGAATACTGTAATTAATTTTATTCTTGTAGCTATTATTCAATTTTTTCTCATCACCACCAACCCTGGGAGATGCTACCATGAATGTGAAATCTGGATACAAACTGGGATGGTAGAAAAAATTTAATTAGTAATATGTCATAATATCTTTCAATCTATCTATTGCCAGGCACCTTATTCCCACAAGGGGTGGCCATAAACAAACCAGCTACACATCACCCTGTCCTCTTGTAACAGGCTGTCTTTTCTCCAATCCCCTCATATCCCCATCTCTCATATACCTCTGCAACACATACCCACCTCTCATCCTTGGTCTCCCACTCCCCTTCCCTCCCCCCACCTCACCCACATACACTCTACTTCAGTGTGGAAAACAAACTCCCACACACCCAGGGCCAGATTACAGAGACCAGCCACAGCAAACTTGCGTAGATCTGGTGTTCCCTCCGATGCCTGAGCCAGGAACAAGTCGATCACACCAAGACGCCGCAGCCACGGGTAGTTGATGGGGTCATAGGCAAAGTTGGCAAGGTTAGCCAATACTTGGGCCCTTGCATCTGTGGCACAAGGGAGGGTTACATTGCTGTTTGCATTCTATCCACAGCATCTGTCTCACTACCTATTTATTTACTACCAGATACACAACCATAAGCTAAAGTTCACCAACAGTTCCCTGCCGGCACTGTTTCCTGCCTTAAATGTTTCTCAATCTCTTTGAACATCAGAAACTATCCTTTCTTTGTATCCTGTCTAGTATGCTTCTTCATACTGATTTCAAATAAAAAACTGGCCAAATAACACTCTGTCTGTTTTATTTTACTTTTACAAAGGTTAATCTGAGTGAAAATACAACCCTAAAAACTCTTAAAAGACGGCTGTTGTAAGAGTTTCAGGACTGTTAAAGTTTTGAGATTAAAAAATGGCCACTCCTAAGTAAAGTGTTTCCATTTCCTGCTGTTAGTGGATACCCAGACTTGTTCATGATTTGGATATATTACAAACATCTCCCATCCACACAACCAGGAAGTGTTGTCGGCAAAATTTTACACAAGGCTGTACAGTACAGTACAGTGTGTTGATAGGTTAGGTCTATCACTGGTTGCTGTGGTTAAGTTGTATTATTATTTTTAGTTTATTCCTGCGGGTAGCAAACAATTTTACTCAGCTCTGGAAAGGCCTCTTGTACAGAGGGAATTTCTATCTATCTATCTATCTATTGCCAGACGCCTCAATCCCGAACGGGGTGGCCACAAACAAATCGCCTCCATGTCACTCTGTCCCCTGCCATTTCACTACCACGCTCCCAACTCGCACGTCCCTCTCTCATATACCTCTCCACTCCATCCCTCCATCTCATCCTCGGCCTCCCCCTCCCTCTCGCCCCCTCCACCTCACTCACATACACTCTCCTCGTCAATCTTTCACTCTCCATCCTCTCCACATGCCCAAACCACCTTAACGTGTTTCTCCTAACGCTTCCCATCACGTCCTCAAGCACACCACAACGCTCCTTCACTTCCTCATTTGTTAGTCTGTCTCTCCATGTGACTCCACATGCTCCTCTCAAATAACTCATTTCCACTGCTCTCACTCTTGACTTCTGTCCTTCCAACAGGGTCCAAGCTTCACTTCCATATGTCAGAGTTGGTATCACAATACTGTCATGTAACAACTTTTTCACTTCCATGCTCACCTCCCTGTTTCTTATCACTGCTTTCAACGAACCAGCAAGATGAACAGTACAATACGATGCTAATCACTAAGTGCCGTGGATAGAATATATAGCCGTGCCATTGTCTATTCTTGCCGATGAGATGTTTGAAAAAAGCTGGCAAGGGACGAAAATCTGGACCAAATTAAGGTAAAAAGAGTATAGGAGCCACAAACTTGTGGATGTAGAAGACTGGCTAGCACCAAATGGATGAATAGAACTGTCTTGGCCGTGAGAGGACTAATGATGGCAGTATTAACATGCAGGATTCTATGATTCACTTTCTAATGATCTGAATAGTAGGACAAAACTGAATTTCTATTCTTGAAATGGATTTAAATTCCCCGCCCAATCTAGTTCGAATGTGCAACTAATATTTCTGAGGGTTTGGCAGGGGTGTGTGTGATCATAATAGTTTATTTGAAGTACTGTACTCTGCATACACCTATAGTTATATTATACACTGCAATTTTTTATTTAAAAAAAAAATGACATGAATCAGTTTAGATCAAGAGGAACAGTCTTATTTCCGGAATTTTTTTTATTTTAGTTCATGAGAAAACATATTTGCGATATAACAGAAACTGAAGCAGTAAAATATTATTTTTTTCGAGGTTGTTCTGTTTCCTTTACCGATTATATAATTTTTGATATCGACAAGAACATTTTTTTTGTTCAAGATTAGCCTTTAAGGGAACCAGGAGACAGTGTTTGTGTTCGGGGTTGTGACCAGTTTTTCATTTACTGTGCCGTATTTCAGCTGTATTTTTAACCAGAATACTAGTTATTAAGTGAGTATGAGTTGATATTTTGATTTAATGTTAATATAAGGTGTTGGCAAGCCTCATTATAGGTAAAATAAAGGCGGATAATTGGGAGTCGGGTGTGACGAGTTCCCACGAGTCGGTTGTTTTGTTTTCACCTTAAATGGCATAATGTGTAATTGTATGCGATAAGGAGAGACATTATAGCACTTAATAAAGGTTTTTAAATTGTGTTCCTTATGGATTATCTAACTTAATATATATAAATTAAATGAACAGTGGGTACCATAGTGATGTTTTGTTTGTCCAGTCAACCACATGCATTTTTTTTTTTTCCCCTTTTGGTCCGGTTTAAAAAGTCAAAGGACCTGTAGTAGTTTGGCTCTCCATCCGGTATGTAGTTATAAAGAGCAGTTTGTCTCTGTTCAGAATAAAGGAAAACTTAGCAAGGGTAAAGGGTGAAAAGTCAGTGACAGGAAATAGTTTCAGCATGAATCAGTTCATTCATGTAGCTCTGATTCTGCAGAAATACCTGTAGGTGTTGCAGCGCTGAAGCAGAAAATTCGTTACTTAGCTAGAGTTCAGATAGGGACACAAAAAGTAGTCATATAATCCTTTTAAAAAATCATACTGTGCCAAATAGGTGAATTTGCAGTTACAGGCCATTACATTCTTATGGAATTTGGTAAATGTACATTTTGCCTTAAGCAGCAGAAAGACCTTACCAGTTTAATTCCTGTTCTTCCAGCCTGTTATCTGTATTTTTGGTAAATGTACATTTATCTGTATTTTTGGTAAATGTACATTTTGCCTTAAGCAGCAGAAAGACCTTACCAGTTTAATTCCTATTCTGCCCACTTGTTATCTGTATTTTTCTTACTATTTTCTTGGTAGTAAACAGGTGTTTCCTATTGACTTTTTTTCCCCTTTGTTGTTATCATATTCCTTATGCCTCACTGCTGCTTGTTTTTCCTGAATCATAATGGAAGAGACCTACTCAAATATTCCCCTGTTTGTGTACTTTTGTAGTTACGGTTTTTGTTTTATTTTTCTTCTGTATTATTCTTATGGGTGTAAAGAGTGAGTAGATAGATTGATTACGTACGAGTCCGGGGGAAATAGTAGTCAGATAGATTATTTTCTGGTCAGGAGGGTCGATAGGAGATTAGTGAGGGATGTTACAGTTATAGGAAGCGAGGAGTGTGTGCAGCAGCACAAACTGTTGATTTGTGACATGGTGCTTTAGGAACGAATGACGAGAAGGAGGACATATGTACCTAGGAGGAAAATATGGAAGCTGGGAAACCAATCAGTAAGGGATGCCTTTTATAGTGAGATGAGGAGAGTGGTGGCTGAACAGGAAGCCGTAGATAGAGACGTTAATGAACAGTATAGAGCCCTTAAGAACAACCTCTTGAGAGTTACCGATGCAATATGCGGTTGGACAAGAGGCCCACCAAGACATAAAGTAACTTGGTGGTGGGATGAGGGTGTAGAAGCTGCAGTTAAGGAGAAAAGAAGGCTTTTTCGGGAATGGAAGAAGGGTGGTAACAGGGAGGAGTACTTGGCTGCCAAGTGCAGGGCTAGAAGAGAGGTATACAGGGCAAAGTCTGAGTCACAGAGTCTTTTACTTGATAATGTAAATCATGAAGGAAGGAAAAATATGGTTTTTAGGGTGACAAATCAGGTGAAGAGAGATAATTGGGACATTGTAGGCAAGCAGTGTGTGAAGAATGATGAAGGAAGGGTAGTGGTGAACAGTGAGGATATTAAAGATGCATGGAGAGAGCATTATAGCCGGTTGTTGAATGAGGAGTTTGATTGGGATAGGGAAGGTTTGGAGCCAGCTGATCCGGTGTTTGGGCCTTGGCCTTTGATTGACGCTTCTACTGTGAGTGAGGCAATAGGCAGGATGCGGGTGGGGAAGGCGGCAGGTGTGTCTGGGTTGACTGCTGAAATGTTGAAGGCCTCAGGAGATATTGGGGTGAGGTTAGTCACTGACCTGATAAATATGATTATATATGAGTGTGTGGTCCCAGATGATTGGCTGAAGAGTGTAATTGTAAATGTGTACAAAGGGAAGGGTGATGCCCTGGAAAGGGGAAATTACAGAGGTATAAAGCTCTTAGATCAGATAATGAAAGTAATGGAGAGAGTTCTAGAAGGTATGATTAGAGAAAGAGTGAATATCAATGAGATGCAGTTTGGGTTTATGCCAGGCAGGGGGACCACTGATGCCATATTCATTGTTCGACAGCTTCAGGAAAAATATATTGGAAAGAAAAGGGAATTGTATTTTGTTTTTGTTGATTTGGAAAAGGCCTTTGACAGAGTCCCTAGAGAGGTGGTGAAGTGGGCAATGAGAAAGCTGGGGTTGGAAGAGTGGCTGGTTAGGGTGGTTATGGCCATGTACGTGGGTGCTCGCACCCAGGTAAGAGTGAATGGAGTTTTGAGTGATGAGTTTCCCGTGAATGTTGGTGTGCATCAGGGGTCAGTTTTGAGTCCCTTGTTGTTTATCATGGTGCTTGAAGCCCTCTCACGTGACTTCAGAGAGGGACTCCCATGGGAGATGTTGTATGCTGATGATTTGGTGTTGATTGCTGAGAATGAAGGGGAGGCTGAGGAAAGATTTAAGAAGTGGAGAGATGGTATGGGGCACAAGGGCTTAAGGGTAAATGCAGATAAAACAAAAGTGATGATATCTAGGGTTGGTGGCGGTACAATCAGAGGAGAGGGAGAGTGGCCATGTGCAGTTTGCCACATGGGTGTGGGAAGTAATTCCATCTTGTGCAGTGTTTGTGATAAGTGGGTGCACAAGAGATGTAGTGGTATTAGAGGTAGACTGCGAGATAATGCTGATTTCATGTGTGCGGTGTGTCGGGGAGAGCAGGAGGAGATTGTTAGGCGTGAGAGGGTTGAACTTGCAGGTGAGTCTCTTGAGTGTGTGGAGGAGTTTTGTTATTTGGGAGACATGTTATGTGCCGGAGGTGGGGCTGGAGTTAGCTCGGTTGCTAGAGTGAGAAGTGGTTGGAAGAAGTTCAGGGAGCTGTTGCCTCTCCTGACATTGAGAGGACTCTCCTTACGTGCTAAGGGGTCTTTGTATGCAGCATGTGTTAGGAGTGTGATGCTGTATGGTAGTGAGACCTGGGCAGTAAAGGAAGAAGATATTCGCAGGTTTAAACGTACAGAAATGACAATGATTAGGTGGATGTGCAGTGCGTCCCTGCGTGCAAGGCCTGGGGGGGCTGGGTTTACGATAGAAGAGTTGAGAGGTAGGATGGGACTGGAGTGTATTGGTGTTGTGATGAGGAGAGGTAGGCTGAGGTGGTTTGGACATGTGGAGAGGATGGGGGATGATAATTGGGTACAGAGGGTGAGAAGTGTTAATATTGGGGGATGATAATTGGGTACAGAGGGTGAGAAGTGTTAATATTGGGGGAGGGGTTGGGAGGGGTAGACCGAGAAAGACATGGGACGAGGTCATTAAATGTGACTTAAGGGTTAAGGGACTGAATAGGGAGGCTGCCAGAGATCGAGCAGCGTGGAGAGCCGCCATTAGGTGACCAAGGCCGACACATGCAAGCATGTTGGAGCCTTCAAAAACGAAA
>JAGKTI010000123.1:59791-118310 GCA_018397915.1 Birgus latro
GTGTGTGTGTGTGTGTGTGTGTGTGTGTGTGTGTGTGTGTGAGAGAGAGAGAGAGAGAGAGAGAGAGAGAGAGAGAGAGATTAAGTGACAGGTGAGTTAGATCATCATTTTTTCATAGTGGGGTCTGTCTGTAAAGGAGTGCAGATGAGCGCAGTGGAAACAAGTTATTTGAGAGGAGCATGTGGAGTTCCATGGAGAGACTGACAAATTAAGAGGTGGAGGAGCGTTGTGGTGTGGATATGGATGTGATAGAATGCGTTAGGGGAAATCACAGAGATGGTTTGGCCATGTGGAGAGAATGCAGAGTGAGAGACGAACTATAGGGGAGTGTGAGTGAGGTGAAGGGCCGGGGAGAGGGAGGAGGAGACCGAGGATGAGATGGAAGGATGGAGTGGAGAGGTATATGAGAGAGGGGAGTGTAGATTGAAGGAGGACATCGAAATGGCAGGGGACAAGGTGAATGGAGGCGATTTGTTTGTGACCACCTTTACGGGATTAGGGCGTCTGGCTATAAATAAAGGATGATGCAGTAGCTTTCAGAAAGAGAAGGAAGAAGAGAGAGAGAGAGAGAGAGAGAGAGAGAGAGAGAGAGAGAGAGAGAGAGAGAGAGAGAGAGAGAGAGAGAGAGAGAGAGAGAGAGAGAAAGAGAGAGAGAGAGAGAGAGAGAAAGGAAGGGAAAGAAAAAGAACATGGAAGGCATGGTGAGAGAAGAGGCCGGGAGGAGGCAAGAATGAGAGACAGGAAAGGAGGGAAGAGAGAGGGGGTGAGGGAGAGGGTAGAAAAAGAGAATGAGGGAGGGGGTAGAGGGGGGATGAGGGGGAGAGGGAGGAAGGACTCCAGAGGGAGAAACGGAGCGAGGGAAGAAGAGCGGGGGAGAGGAGAGAGGAAGGCAGGGAAGGTGGGAAGGTGAGGGGCAAACAGGAAGAATGTGGTTCCCGGCATAAAAGGCACTTACGAAGGTAGGTAGTCAGTACGTGTAACTTATCACGTGCCACGCTTTTATCGTACGTGTAAATGATTATGCCTTCTCTCTCCCCCTCTCTCTCTCTCTCTCTCTTCTCTGGCGCACCCCTATCCCAGTACTAATATCTCCCTCGTATCCAGCAAAATTAATATTAATGTTATTCCCATCCTGTCTATCCCCCTACCTGTGTGCCTGTAGTCTTCTTGATTTGAAAATTCACCCGGGCAGAATGGCAACACGTGGTTTGTTTCCTCTTGCCTTTGGCTGTAAGGAGAGCAGCATGATCAGGAGGGACAGGGTGACGGCGATTCGTTCGTGGCCACCCCTTCCGGGATTAAGGCGTCTGGTAATAGAAAGAACTAATTAAATTAGGTTATTTTCATCTGGAAAAAAAATCCCTAACCTGTTTCAGTTCAGTTGATGGGCAGGTATATTCAGATTGGAGGGTTGATTTTGACTGGTAAACAAGGAGACCCATTCCCACCTCACATAGCACTAACGTGAGTGGTCCAGTTCCCTCAGATGAAAACAGACCGAGTATCGTGAAAAATCATACTCCTTATGGAGTCTCTTCTATGCTGAGTTAAATCGTCTGAAGGTAGAATAGAAATGACGTCATCAAAGTGATGAGGTTACCTAAGAAATAGCCAGATTTCGCTATTTAATTAACGGTATTTTGAGGTCACGCTCTAAAGTCATCTCTCAACTAACTTAAGCGCGTTTTTTTAATTAATCAGCCTATATCCTACGATACTCTCAACTAAATTAACCATAATCTAATTTACCCATAGTCTAATCGTAATTACCCGTAAATCTAAATAAAGGTCACTTTAATCTTCTCTAAATCAGTCACATAATCTTATCTGAAAGACTGACAACCACATTCTGATATAAAAATTAACACCGCAGTCTGTCTCCCCAATAAACCAGCCTTATCTTACAAAAAATTACCAAAAGTTTGAGAAATCTCATAGATGCTTGTGCCTACGTGACTTAGATCATCCACTCTCTTCTATTTCCAGTAGTCATTTTTTTTCCCCCCCAAAGTATGACTTTGGGATTAGAGGTCTATTTAGTCTACACTTTGCTCAAGCCCAGAATGAACTTGGCAATGAGATCATTGCTGGGTTTTGCGGAGGTCTCATGTCCTATATAGCATTAACTTTGCTCTGGTGTTGTAATCATATACATAAACAGTAATCCATAAGCAAGACATGTTTATTCCATTACGAATCAAAGTAATATGTCAATGATATGTGTTTAGTAACGGTTATGTAATTCTCTGGGTACATTTTTGTCCATTACGCACGTTCCCTAAGAGGCTGACGAAATATTAATTAGGAATGAGGAATATACAGTATATCTTCTCTTACTATTAGCATATGAATCGGAAATCATATACTTTAATCGCTTTTGCGTGACCCCTCATACCTTACCATACTACAGATGTCCCATCGGCGTGTGTGTGTGATGAATCATTCATAATTTTCCTTTTTAAAGTTAAATGTCGCGGATCACGTCTGATGGTACACGTCGCATTAGAAGGGCATTTACTTCCTTCCGCGCCATCCTAAAAACATGCTCATCACCATTATATAGCTTATATTTTGAGTGAATAACGATGTTTGCATTCCAAAAGGTTTATATTACTAGTTTTATTGAATGGACTGAGGGTCAATATACTTAAAACGGTGACGTAACTAAGGTCACTAATTTGTTTTTCGTAGTAGTGTTTACAGTGAGTGTGTGATACATCATTCACAATTTCCCTTTAAAAAGTTAAATGTCGCGGGTCACGTAATGTCTGATGGTACACGTCACATTAGAAGGGCATTTACTTTCTTCCGCGCCACCTTACAAGCAAGCTCATCAACATTACATAGCTTATATTTTGAGCGAATAACGATGTTTGCACTCCAAAAGGTTTATATTACTAGTTTTATTGAATGGATTGAAGGTCAATATGCTTAAAACGGTGACGTAACTAGGGTCACTAATTTGTTTTTCGTAGTAGTGTTTACAGTGAGGGTGCGCGGCGGCCCAGCTGACGGTAGGGGTGGTGCCTGTGGTAGGGCGGCCAGGATGTCACACTACCGGATTGGCCATCAGTTGTGTCACATCGGTTTGTATTCATCCTGAAGTTTGGTGGATAAATTAAGTTCTTCGAGACTTAAAATCTTCTGTCCTGGATATATACTTCAGAGTACTTACAGGTGTGATTTAATGGACATATGCTGTAGGCCTACTTATATTTATTCTAGTTTTTGTGACCAACGAGAGTTCATTACCCGAGCAAATTTTGCCACTATTTCTCTTGGGTGAGTAGTACACTCAGATCGTGGAAAGCTTAACAGTTTGATATCAGTTATAAAGTTTTTGTATGTGGAGTGAAGTTAGTATTTTCCCGTTCTGTGATTTTTGAAGAGTAGTACTGCTGGAGCCCATTTATCATAGATACACCTGTCCTCTTCCCAGGGTGATAGATTATACAACCCAGTATACTTTATAGCTTCTGCATCGGCTGTGAAAACAGTAGGGTTTATTTTGTGTCAGTTTATTAGTTGGTTGATAGAGTTTTCCTAGATTCATCCTTTCTCATGGTAAGCCATTGAGGAAAATTATAGCCTGATACTTAATATAAACTGGATATACCTATACTGTAGTCAATATGATCATTTTTAGTACATGTTAAAAGAAGTCCAGAGTCAAGAATCACAAAGTTAATGTTAGTTCTCAGGCCCAACTTGGGATTTATTTGTGCATGAAGGACAAAGGGAAAGAATGGAAAGGTTATCCTCTCTTCTGTCCTTGTTCTTGTACTTGTAATATTTCATGCATATAGTGAACTGACTATAAGTTATCAGAATCCTATCCCAGAATTGGTGATGTAGTAGTGGATGTTATTTTCTTGAATATACTGTATTGTAAGAGTTTGGTTATTCATAAAGTTCAGGGTGAGGACATTGACCTTATGAAGTGTAAAATGTGTCATGCCCCTTTTCTTTTTTAATTTCCAGTTCAAAACAGATAGTATTAGATGTAAATAGCACATTGCATAGTCCTAGAGATATTTTTTTTAGATCAAGAAAAAGTATATTTGGATAATACATTGCATAGATTCTTTGAAGCTGTATTTTTTATTTATAATTGCTTTTTGGATTGGCAGGTAACATAAAGTATGGATAATACAGAACACAGGAGAATCTTTCAGTTTGTGGCTCTCCTTCTTAATTTCCATTACAGATTTTCAGGTCAATAGGTAGCATAAGGAGGGTCACTTAGTCAAGATGAGGCAGTTTCTGATATAGTACCTTAGTAATACTGTAATTTCTTTTCCATGTTTTCAGATCAGTAAATAGCAAAAATTTTGATAGCCTTTGAAGAAAGGATACCCTTATCAAGATGTGGCGGTGTGTAGTGGCAGTGTTGTTATGTTTACACATTGCACAGGGCCAGTGGTTTGGCAAAACACATAACACTAAAGGAGACACAGCAGCAGGAGAAAGATGCTTCTGCCAGGTAAGGACACAAGTTTGCCTAGTACAGCATTCATCTCTTCATTTTCATTATGGCTAGTTGGCCAAGGTTAAAATGCCAAGAAAGGCTTGATGTGATTTTCTGTCTGGAGATGTTTCTTTGTAATAAAATTCTTTGCAGTGATAGCTGAAATTTGATGCCTCAGAGAGGAAAGTGATAAAATTCTTTGCAGTGATAGCTGAAATTTGATGCCTCAGAGAGGAAAGTGACAGACATGCCATGTGTGTGAAACAGATGCTTTTTAAAGATATAAAAGGTCTTTAGGTACACACACAAAAAAGATAAAACATTGGAAAAAAATGCATATCAAGTACAGTAAACTGATAACAATTATGTTCATACACAGCTTAAGGGCGCCATTGATGACTGCTCGTGTTCAGTTGAAACCATTGACAGTTACAACAACCTCAAGGTACACCCGCGTCTCAACAGCCTCCTGCACTACAACTTCTTTAGATATTGGAAGGTGAGCAGGTAGTCATGGGTAGTGGAAATGAAAAGGTTATGATAAACTTTATGTTTTTTTTGTTTTTTATAATCATTACTGGTATATCTCGATTCCTGTCACGTGGATGGGCTGCATTAGGAGACAGACTTAAAGATGGTTTGGCCATATGGAGAGGACGGAGAATGAGACTGACTAGGAGAGTGTAAGTGAGTGAGGTTGAGGTGGAGAGGGGGGAGAGTCTGTTTGACTGAGATGGAGGGATGGGATGGAGAGATGTATAAAAGAGGGGAATGTGAGCTAGGAAGAGGAGATGGAGGGATGGGGTGGTGAGGTATATGAGAGAGGGGTGTGTGAGTTGGGAGGGGAAGCAAGAGACCAAGAATGAGATCAAGGGATGGGATGGAGATGTTATGATAGAGGGGTGTGTGAGCTGGGAGGGGAAGCATGAGACCAAGGAGATGGAAGGATGGGATGGAGATGTATATGAGAGAGAGATGTGTGGAGAGAGAGTAGCCTGATGAAGGACAGGTGACATGGAGGTGATTCATTTGTGGCAACCCCCTATGGGATTAAGGTGTCTGGTGATAAATAGATTTATAATTGTATGAGTAAAGTTTTAATATTAGAGAGTAAATAACCAAATTATTATGATTACTGTATTATTTTATTATTATTGTTATTCTTCTTCTTATTATTATTATTGATATTATTATTATTATTATTATCATCATTATTATCACCATCATATTCCTAAGTTATTGTGAGGATTGATTACAAGTACTTCATTTCTTTAATACCTCAGATTTTATATATATCAGGCAGTTCATCCAATTTATACGGTACTTGATGCTGCAGGTAAACTTAAACAAGAACTGTCCGTTCTGGGAAGATGACGGTCGTTGCGCCATCCGTTATTGCAGTGTCCAGCCCTGTACAGATGTGAGTTACATACCCTTCTCAGTACCAGTATTTAATTTACCATTTTCTGTGTTTTGTAGATTGATGTTGACAGATCCTCCTCATTTAAAGCTGGTTCATTGTTAACTTCTTTAGCGTGAAGAGATATTTTTGGTTTTATTTGAGGTATCATCAGACAGTTTTGTGTTGTGTAGGAGACATATTTTTTTCAATATTGCCTTCTTTAATACATTCATAGTTGGAATTAAACTGTCCAGGAGTAATATGAGTGACTATAAAAATATATCTGTATAATGAGTGGGTTTAAGTTCTGGTAATTATTGCTTTTTTTATTTCAGAGCTGCTATTAGTTCATTACCAGGTTGTTTGGAAATCAGATTTTTAAAATCTGAATTATAGGTCAAATGTACATCTCCCTTTAAATTGCTTCACTTAGAGTAGTATTTGAATTGCACACATCATAAGCTTTTAGTGAGGACTGTCTGTACATAGTAAAATATTGCATGTTGTCTGTTTCTTAGTTGTAGAAGAACATTGTTAGTCAGATCCCCCTAATGTCTTCTGATGTAAGGTTTGGATACAGTAACATCTTAGTCTGTTGGACTTCCCTTCATAAATGGTAATATGTATCTGTATATCTATAGTCGAAAACTTCAGTCCCAGAGGGGGTGGCCACAGACAAGTTGTGTCCATGTCACCCCATCCTCAGCTGTTAGGATGCCCTTCTTTCAACTCTCACCACTTTAATTCATGTACGGTACCTCTCCACCCTATCCCTTCCCCTCTCCCCCTCCACCTCACGGTCAGTTTCATATCAGTTTCCTTATTGCCCCTTGTAACAAGTAAGATCTCAAAGCAGACCTACTGTACTCATGATAAAGGTTTGTAATCAGTCTGCATCCTCTGTACTTTGTCAGACACCAACTTAAATTTTGTTCTTCTTAATCAGATACAATTGAAGAATGTCCATAGCAGTAAGTGTTGTACATAACCCTTCATTACTTGATCTTATTTATGGACTTCGTTTATTGATATCTGATATACACACGAAAACTTTTATGTGTAAGCTTACGTACATCAGACGTTTGCTTAAATCACACTGGATCTTCAGGTTAATGAGTCCAACATAATGAGCTTTTACTATAAATCCCTTTCACATTTTAATATATTGCCTACAATGCCTACTTAACTGGCTACAGTATATTTTAATGTTATTCTAATTATCTGTGTGGTTCATTGGGATGCATGTAGGGTGAATGCAGAAAGGAAGAGGTCTGTGTATGATACTGTTTTGTGCCAAGTCTGAGTTACAGGAGTGAGTCGTGGAGGTGATAGAATAGGAAAAGTTGCAGTTGAAAGTGGGTTCAGTATCTGTTGGAGAAACACTTGGAAAAAAAAAAAAATGCAGGCAAATCAGACAAGAGGTAGACAGAAGAGATGTGTTGTAATTTTGTGTTGTCACATTTTTTGATATTCATTTTAGACATATGGTCCACTTTTCCCCCCCTAAATTCTAGAAATGTGATATGTTAAAGTGCCATTGCAGTCTGTAATGTGAATTTGCTTTTTTTTTAAAAACTAAATTGGCCCAAGAGATCTATCTTTCCATCTTGAATGCTGAGGTGTAATAATAGATAACAGTAGAATATGATGCTAGTCATGAACATAAGTTATGAAAGTAATGAAGATCTATTGTTCTCTTTTTCCACCACTGAGCCATATGAAATAAAGTTGCAGAATGATGAAAATCTGGATCAGATTAAAGTAAAAAGAATGTAACTTCCCCCAGTTTACAGTACCACTTTTAGAGAGAGGAAAAAATGTGATATTTTGGAAAACATCTCTGACTACAAATGAGGACTATTAGAGGTTCCAAATAGCTGCAGGTGTTGCATTTTGTATTTTCACTTATAATTTATGGTGCTGCTTCCTTCTTTCATAGTGTTTATATCAGAATTTATATCCTTCCTTTTTTTTTTTCAATGCTGCTTCCTGCTATCACTGTGTTTATCTCAGAATTTTTTACTAGCTATCCTATTTTTGTAGGGGGGAGGGGTTCATATCTTTATTTTTATTGTCTCCATTTCCAGTGCTAATTCCTGTCAGGCTGCATACATTTTAATTTGTTAGATAGTAAGCTAGAATAGACAGAATATAGATAGGAAGGTGACAGTCAGTCATGTGTGTGTATGTGTGTATGTATATATTTGTGTCTGTGTGTGTGTGTGTGTGTATGTGTGTGTGTGTGCATGCAAGTTTGAGAGTGAGATGTAACATAAAAGGCTAAAAAAAAAAAAAAATGGTTGTGGTAAATGAGTGCATACGAAGAGAATTATGGATGATGGTGTGATAAAGACAGCTGCCAGGTGATGAAACAACTGAATTATGTAGGAGGAGCAAGACATATATATATATATATATATATATATATATATATATATATACTGTATATACTGTATATATATGTACAGTAGAACCCCAGAATTCGCTTACAATTCGTTCCTGGAGACTGTACGAGTTGCAAATTGTTTGAAAACCGAATCATTTTTGTCCATAAGAAACAATGTATTTTGCATTAATCCGTTCATTAGTATGGATGAAACGGTAGATTTCACCATACCATGATGAATGGCAAGATCAGAGACACAGGTTCCACTTTCAAACTTTGCAATTTCTTTTTTCAGCTCAATTGTAGTTGTAGTAGTAGTAGTTGTCACATCAGTCATACAGGCTCCATTAAACTTTGTGATAAATTACGTATTTTTGTTAGAAAATTGTACATAATCATGGGCCCTAAGAAGATTAGTGAGTCAGCTGGAGCTAAAAGAAAAGAAGTGAGAACAACAACTGAGCTGACTGAGCCATTCAGCTCAATTGTTGTTCTCACTGCTTTTCTTTTAACTCCATCTGACTCACTAATGGGCCATAATTACAGCATGTACAATTTTCTAATGAAAATATGTAATTTATCACAAAGTTTAATGGAGCCAGTATGATCAGTGCGTGGCTGGTGGTAGGCAAAGAGAGACTGGCGACCACGTAGCACTTACGATGCCACTTCTCTTAGTGCAAATAGCGGGTCGCTGTACGAAAACTGGAGCAATTTTTGGACGAAAAACCTGTACGAAAACCGAGTTGTACGAGTACAGAGGCATACAGATTCCTAGGTTTCAAAGTTTGTGAATGGTGGAGGTGATGTTGGAGTTGTTGTTGTTATTGTTTGTCTTTTTTTTGTGAAATTGCCTGCTTTTTTGAATGAGTAAATAATTACTGTCTTTGTTATCTCAGGTTTCTTGAATTATGGCTGTGATGACTCTAATGTTAATTTTTTATTATATTATCTCAGGTTTCATGGTCTTTGAATGTGATGGAATAATTTTCTTTATTTCAATATCATGATTTATACTTGTTTTCTTGATTTGTGAATGTGACTGAATTAATGTAGGAGTTATTTTTGTTGTGTTGTAGCGAAAGACGAGGGCACGTGCTGGCAAGAGCAGTGCCGGCTTCAAGAGTGTATCAAGTACAAAGGTGAATGGCTGCTGGGATAAGGGAAGCAAGGCGAACCCTCCTTATGTCTTATTGGCTCTGTCTTCCTCTTGCATTTTTGTTGTGTGTGTGTGTAAACACTGATTTCTTGCCCTCACATTTTGTTGTGGCTTCATATACTGTTGTCAGTGTCATGTTGACCTTTTCAGCACAGTGTTCTCTTTTTTGGTCAATTATTACTATCTCCAGATTATTTTATTTTGCTTTAGGGAGAGTTTTCAAAGTCAAGGACTTAGGTATACCTTTAATTAACCCCTTTACTGCTGGAGGTAAAGTCTAAGTTGAGTAAATCATGAAGTAGAGAGTAAAGTATGAAAAAATTACCTCCTTGGACTGAAAGGGTTAAACTCCAATTATATTCTACAGTTGTTGAGTGTCTGTGTACTCTTTGAACACTTATTTCCTCCCACATTTAATTGTGTGTTTATGTACAGTCTAAAATTACTTTGTCTTCCCACATTTATTCCACAGTCCATGAACAGTTAACACCAGTTTTCACCCACGTTTTAGTGTTGCTTCATGCACAGCTGACCATGGACTTTCTTTTTTCACATTTTGTTTTCTCTCTGTACAGTTGAACACCAGCACTAACCAGCTCTGTGGAATGGTTGGGGAATGGAGCTTTTTGGGATGGTGATTTAACTGAAGTATGGAAATTTGGTCATATACAGTAGGCCAGGAAAGTGTTGACGCCATCTTAGAAAAAGAAAACATTCTTGTGGTTAGCAAGGAGAAACAAATAAATTAACACTCACCATTGAATTTAGTATTTACTGGCATTCCCCTTCACCTTTATTATCTTCTTAAGGCGTCTGGGGAGACTGATGGCGTAGTTTTGCAGAACAGACGGACTAAAACTGCTCCATAGCTGCTTGACTGCAGGCTCAATGATGATGTGTCCATACTACGCAGCTGCCGCTTCATGTGCGCCCATAAATTCTCAGTGGGATTGATATCTGGGCTGTTTCCGGGCCAATCTCGAATAAAGGGAACCTCACAGTCTGTTAGCCACTGTTTTACTGACTTTGCAACATGTGCAGGGGCAGAATCTTGCATAAATACTCTTGCCTTGGTTTTATCAAAAGAGTCACTTAAAACATCACATAAGAGCCCCAAATAATTGTTCTGGCTCACTTTTTCATTTGCAGGCTATAATTACCAACATACCAACAGCATAATATGTAAAGCAGCCCCAAGCCATGAGTGAGGCTGGGTATTTAACAAACTTGGAAGTGTACTTAGGATCCAGGGGGTCACTGCCTGGTTTGCGGTACATTCGTGATGAAGGGGTACCAGTGACAGTAAATGTTGACTCATCACTCCAAAGCACAGTTTTCCATTGCTCCTCACTCCAGGCAAGATATTTCTTACAAAAATTTACTCTCTTTTTCTTCTGAAGTGCAGTTAGCAGTGGTTTTTTACGAGCACAAAAACTCCTGTAGCCCAGATCGTCATGCAACAGCTGCTGCACATTTCTGACAGACACATCTGCCAGCAACTGTGGGTTCTTTTCCTTTAAATCCCGTGCTGTTAGCCTTGGATCCTTGCTAACTTGCCTTGAGATCAGCTAACGGGTCCTGAAGGTTGTCTTACGAGGTCTCCCAGGCTTGGGAAGTGGAGTGGGAGGAATGGCCTCCCCACTGTCCTTGAACTGCTTCACCAGTCTCTGCACTGTCCTCAGTCTAACACCATCTGATTTGCAATAAATGGGAGTTTGTGGCCAGCTTTGTATAAAGTAATCACTTCCACACGTTTGTCCTTGCTTGTGGTTACTTTAGGCATGATGAGAATGTGGTAGGTAACCAAATAACTGTGTTATTTGAGTCAAAACATGCCCTCGTGGTGCATCACACACAGAGACAATCCTCCTCCTGTGGCTGCCCAAACATTACTGAGCCTGCTCCTGTGGTGCCAAACCTATCAAGCAGGGTTGCCAGCTCCCGTTGAAAAAGCGTCAGCTCATTTCGCATCACAGGGGAGGGTAGTACTGACCCTACTTCACTTAAAGCGAAAAAGAATGACATCGGCAAAAATGCGTCAATACTTTCCGTGCCTACTGTAAGGATCAGGAATATCATGAGGCCTCACTAGCTTACAAAAAGAAAAAAAATTAAATAAAAATAGTAGAACAAATACTTACTTCTTGAAAGTATGTAGATGTATGATATGAAATTTTGCATTGACAGTCCCCAGATAATTGGTGTTCATCTGTGTATGTTGACGCTTCCTTCCCCAGACTTTATTTTGTTGGCACATGATGTGTGGCTTTGCACTTTATCACAGTGAGCACCATGGTTTGTCAGATATTTCCAGTATTGTGTGGGAAGACCTGAGAAAAAAGTAAAGGCCAGTGATTTAACTTGGGCAACAATACCGATAAAGAATATAATACTGTACATGCATTACCGATATACCAGACTTCAAGATTTCATTATACTAGACTTAAAACTGAACTTCAGAACAATAACACTGGGATAAGTGCAACACTAGTCCTTGTCCATAGGTTAAAACAGATCTTCAATATAATATCATAATACATTTATATTTAAATTTATTAAGGCTATGCTCTGGTAATACAGGGATTTTTTTTTTTTTTTTTTAAATAAGTTAACAGTGATACCCAGTGCCATGTGGCTGCAGCATCAGTGTAAGGAAGGAAGGCATTATACTGATGAAGTTAAACCTAATTGTAATATTATGCTGTAATAGAGGGAGAGAAAAAGACATCAGAGCAATGGTTTAAAGCTGGACTTCACATAGACAATGCCTTATTAACGTGGACATTAATCCAGTGGTAGAATAGGGGAAGGAAAAGACATAATACTAAAGATTTAAAACCAAACTGCAGAATGGTAACTCTGACCTAATCTTGAAGTCACAAGAAGAAAGAAAAAAAATTATCAAATAGGAGTTAATTCCAAACTTCAAAATAGTGACAATGCTCTCACAACAGTGCCACAAATCCTTTGAGCAGGTCCCTGAAGGCATCAAGGGTGGGAATGTGGAGGTGGAGAATGAGGAGGAGGAGGGGACAGAGAGTGAGGACTGTGATCAAGAGGACCTTGGATACCTCAACACTACACTCAGGTCAGTCCACATGTTGTCTTGGTGCTTATTTTATCTTTCGGTTATTTAGTTTATTATTATTATTATTATTGTCAGGGATCGAGCAGCGTGGAGAGCCACCATTAGGTGACCAAGGCCGACGCATACAAGCATGTTGGAGCCTTCAAAATAGAAAATGAAAACGATTGTCATCCTAACCATCATTTAATTCAGTATTACCCACTTAATTTTTGTATTTTGTAGTATATTATTATTATTATTATTATGGTGAAGTGGGCAAAGCTAGGGTTGGAAGAGTGGCTGGTTAGGGTGGTCATGGCCATGTACGTGGGTGCTCGCACCCAGGTAAGAGTGAATGGAGTTTTGAGTGATGAGTTTTCCGTGAATGCTGGTGTGCATCAGGGGTCAATTTTGAGTCCCTTGTTGTTTATCATGGTGCTTGAAGCCCTCTCACGTGACTTCAGAGATGGACTCCCATGGGATGTGTTGTATGCTGATGATTTGGTGTTGATTGCAGAGAATGAAAAGGAGGTGCAGGAAAGATTTAAGAAGTGGAGAGATGGTATGGGGCACAAGGGCTTAAGGGTAAATGCAGATAAAACAAAAGTGATGATATCTAGGGTTGGTGGCGGTACAATCAAGAGGAGAGGGAGAGTGGCCATGTGCAGTTTGCCACAAAGGTGTGGGAAGTAATTCCATCTTGTGTAGTGTTTGTGATAAATGGGTGCACAAGAGATGTAGTGGTATTAGAGGTAGACTGCGAGATAATGCTGAATTTATGTGTACGGCGTGTCGGGGAGATCAGGTGGAGATTGTTAGGCGTGAAAGGATTGAACTTGCTGATGAGTCTCTTGAGTGTGTGGAGGAGTTTTGTTATTTGGGAGACATGTTATGTGCCGGAGGTGGGGCTGGAGTTAGCTCAGTTGCTAGGGTGAGAAGTGGTTGGAAGAAGTTCAGGGAGGTGTTGCCTCTCTTGACATTGAGAGGACTCTCCTTACGTGCTAAGGGGTCTTTGTATGCAGCATGTGTTAGGAGTGTGATGCTGTGTGGTAGTGAGACCTGGGCAGTAAAGGAAAAGGATATTCGCAGGTTTAAACGTACAGAAATGACAATGATTAGGTGGATGTGCAGTGTGTCCCAGCGTGCAAGGCCTGGGGAGGCTGGGTTTACGATGAAAGAGTTGAGAGGTAGGATGGGACTGGAGTGTATTGGTGTTGTGATGGGGAGAGGTAGGCTGAGGTGGTTTGGACATGTGGAGAGGATGGGGGATGATAATTGGGTACAGAGGGTGAGAAGTGTTAATATTGGGAGAGGGGTAGACCGAGAAAGACATGAGACGAGGTCATTAAGTGTGACTTAAGGGTTGGGGGACTGAACAGGGAGGCTGCCAGATATCGAGCAGCATGGAGAGCTGCCATTAGGTGACCAAGGCTGACTCATGCAAGCATGATGAAGCCTTCAAAAACGAAAACGATTATTATATTTCACTCTCACCTTAAATGTCAGGACCAACTTGCATAGCCCTGGGCTCCTATGCCCCTCATAGGGCAACATAGGATTGGATGATGGATGGATGATTATATTTATTATTATTCCATTCACCATTCAGTCCAGTATAGTCCCATCAGGATTACACGAGCTTACAACTTAGTATTCACCACTTTTTCCTCACCACTTATCTCAACCCTTCACCACTCCTCTCCTTCCTCCCACTCATCTCCATTCACCACCCCAAGCCCTCAGTTGATTCTCACCCTCACCATTCTGCTCATTTGCCCCGTTTCCCTTTCCATTCACCACTCCAGTTTCCTTTCACTTCACCATTCCTGTGTCTTCCCTCCTCTCTCCTCTCACCATTCCAGTTTTTTCTCTCTTTTCACCAAGCCTAGCTCTTCCCTCCTCTCCCCTTTCATCAGTTTCCTTTCTCTTCTCTTTTTCCACCTCTCCAGTTTCCTCCTTTCCCTCTCTTTTCACCAATCCAGTTTCCTTCCTTCCGCTTTCATTTCACCACTCCAGTTTCCTTCGTACCCTCTCCAGTCACTGCTACAACCCCACACAACAATCACCACTCGACTTCTCCCCACAGCAAGGAGTCTCGAGCTGGGTTTGAGCGCTGGGCAGCTCATGACAGTGCCGGCGACAGTTTCTGTGAGTTGGATGACAACGGATCACAGGATAGCCAGTATGTGGATCTGTTATTGAACCCTGAGAGATACACTGGTTACGTGGGCCAGTCTGCACATCGAGTCTGGCGGTCTATATATCAGGAGAATTGTTTCAGGTGAGAGAGAGAGTTGGAGAATGGTTAGTATGTGAATCTTTTATTGAACAGAGAGAGAAAGAGTATGGAAACATACTATGAAAATGCTGTCCAGTAAGCTAAATACCTTCAGTTGTTTCTCTCAATAAGAACAGGTCGATAGCCTATTCCCATGGTTTATTTTTCCCCTTTTTATTCAGTAGTGAGAAAGGTGAAGGGGAGAAGGGGAGACCAAGGATGATGAAGGGATGGAGTGGAGATATATTTGAGAAAAGGGGTTGTGAGATGGAGGGAGGGCAGTAAAATAACAGAGGACAGGGTGACGTGGAGGCAATTTATTTGTGGCCATGCCTTATGGGATTAAGGCTTCTGACAATTGATAGACAGAAGAAAGTACTGTATGTGCTAACCACTGTCTCTTCATCCTCACAGACCGTCAAGGAGTTTAGGTCCATATGCTGACTTCAATAATATTGGGGGTGAGTATTTGTTTACGGTGTGGGTGAATTTGTTGCTGTTGTTGGTAATATTGTGGCCCTTGTCTTAGCTGGGCCATAACCTGAAGAACAGTAGAAATGTGGCCACTTCAGCTGGACACTCCCACCAAAAATATATATTCTCAGCTGTGGTATAGATATGGAGAGTGATGAGGCTCAGGGATGGACAGTGGGTTGAACTGGCAGGAAGAGTTTTGTAAAGAGTGTATGATAAGGGTTTGGCAGCCCTTTTCTTTCCTGATGAAATGATTGTTATTGTTTTGACTCAAGCTGATGGGTGGTATGAAGTATGAAGTGTGGAAGTTTATGCCTGTGAGGTGAAGTCAAGATTCTGGAACTTGAATGATTGGGGATTGAGAGTGTGGTCTGTTCATTTGTGCAGACTGTAATTAGTGTCTTCTGCTATTAGGTTATATTCTTTCTCTTTGGACCCTGCCTCATTCTTTCCTTAGGTTCAAAAAAGTCTCTGTGATGATGATTGAATGATGACTAAATGGATACATATTGATAGAGTCTCTTACTGTGTGCATTTATTTTCCTTTATCAAGATGCTACTCATCCTATTTATTAGTGGGAAATGGGGAGCCAGTGTGACAATGATGATGATTCTGTGTTGACTGGATAATTTCTAGTTTTATTCTAGTTTGTTTCAAATATTTTTCAAGTATTTTGTAGCATTAACTGACTCCTTTAGTATTCCTTAAGGATGAATATTTCACGACAGACTGTATCAGAGATAGATGGATTTGAAGACTTCCCTCATACAGACTTTTGAGATTTTAAGCAAAGCTAGAAAATCAGAGTTAGAGGCTGCAACAATTGCTAATTTTATCTGTAATGTAGGGGAATATTTACATTGCAATACTGCAGTGCCTGAAGGGGTTAAGAAATCCTTGGGATTATAATAGGAACTATAAACAGAGTATACTCCTGGTAGAAGAGCTAACACAGGATACGTATTGTCTGAAATATAGACAGTACTTATTTAAAGTGATGGCACATTTTTCTGTTCTGTAAATTGCTGCCAAACTGAGGCAGCAAGAGGGGCATAGGTTCACTCAGCTGTTAAGTATTCAGGATTGTGACAGTATTGCCTCAGACCCATACACTCAGATGGTAGAAATTTGAGATTGGCTTTCATCTCACTTAAAGTCTAGGATCTTTACAGGGGAAATGCTACATTAAGTAGCGATTTCCAAGTGAAAATGAGGCAAGCCTTTGGCTCTTGATTGAATGGGTTAAAAAAAAAAAAATGAATACTCTAATAGGTAGTCAAGCATGAGAATGTTACTGATGAAAGAGCTTTAGGTGAAACAGTTTTAAATGACAACTGCTTTTAGTTAACTAACATTACATGTCACATATCACTTTATAAACATTTACCCTTAACACAAATGCAGTTAATAACACCTGTAGCATTAAGGTATCTGTTTATTTGCTCATAGCTGATATATGCCTTTTCTCTCTCCCAACTGATCAGCCGATGAATTTCTAAAAGGTAAGAGTTGTTTTGATGGTAATTGCAAACAGTATTTAGTGGTGGAGGGCAGGTTACTGTACTATATTATTAATGTGGTTGTGGTAGGTGGTTGATGGCTATAAATGTACTAATGGGTCTAGATGGTTATTATGGCGTAGTTGGTGGTGGTTGTAGTTGCAGTAATGGGTGATGGTTGTGAGACTGTAGTTTTTGGTTATGGTTGTAGTGGTTCAGCTATATTACAGTAATTTACCCAAAGCTTGTACTGTATATAATGGCATCACTACAAAAGGTCATCTGTTGGTTGAGTACAATTGGTTGTGGCAAAAAATATAAGTTTCTAGAATGCTCCAGGATCACCTCACCCCAGCCTTAAAGTTTCGTTTCGTTTCGTTTTTGAAGGCTCCAACATGCTTGCATGTGTCGGCCTTGGTCACCTAATGGCGGCTCTCCACGCTGCTCGATCTCTGGCAGCCTCCCTATTCAGTCCCTTAACCCTTAAGTCACATTTAATGACCTCGTCCCATGTCTTTCTCAGTCTACCCCTCCCAACCCCTCCCCCAATATTAACACTTCTCACCCTCTGTACCCAATTATCATCCCCCATCCTCTCCACATGTCCAAACCACCTCAGCCTACCTCTCCTCATCACAACACCAATACACTCCAGTCCAAGCGGGAAAAAAATTTCTTGATGTTGGTGTTGATGATGATAATCCATCTATTTTATCATCTAATCCTACGTTGCCCCATGAGGAGCGTAGGAGCCCGGGGCTAGGCAAGTTGGTCCTGACATTTAAGATGAAAGTGAGCAGCCTCACTCATCCCTGAGAAGCATTACGTGAGCAATAAACCCCAACCATCCCTTGGATATAAACCTGCACCGGCTCAATCTGATTGGAGCGCCTTAATTACTCACTAAACCACCAGGTGCCATAATTTGGTTATATGTTTACCACCTAGAATAGTAAATGGTTTCCTGGTGTACAGGAAACCATTTGGCTTGTCACTAAGTATTGAGTCACCCACAGGCAGAAGGAAGAGGAAAGAATGAAGGAAAGAAAGACAGAAGAGGGAGTGTAAAGTTTGTAGATGGAAGGAAAAGAATGAAGGAAAGAAATACAGAAGAGGAAAGGGCAGACACCCAAAGCAACATTACATCGAGTGAGTGGATGGTGAGCGCCCCCACCTACCACTGTAATAATAATAATAATAATAATAATAACGATACTTCCTTCATTCTTTCCTCGTCTTTCTGCTTGTGGGTGACTCTACACTGAGTGACAAGCCAAATGGTTTCCTGTACACCAGGAAACCATTTACTAAGCTGGGTGGTAACCATATGACCAAATTTTGGCGCCTGGTGGTTTAGTGGATAATTACGGCGCCCCAATCGGATTGAGCCAGTGCAGGTTTATATCCAAGGAGTGGTTGGGGTTTATTGCACACATAATGCCATTCAGGGATGAGTGAGGCTGGTTACTCTCATCTTAAATGTCAGGACCAACTTGCCTAGCCCCAAGCTCCTACGTTCCACTGTGGGGCGACACAGGATTGGATAAAGGTTCCAGTAATAATAAATTAGGGAAAAAGTTCTGGATGTTGGTGATGATGATGATGATGTACTTGAAAGCACTAATGATGATGATGATGGTGGTAATAATAATGATAATAACAGTACAGTACAGTTGTTTCATTTATAAAGGTTCCAATAATAATAATAAGTAATAATACTAATAATAATGATGACATGTATGTAACTGAAAGCATTGCACTGACATTCTCTTGTGTCGTGTGTGATTTTTGGCGGATGGACAGAAATGTGTCTGGAGAAGCGAGCGTTCTACCGTGCCATCTCCGGCCTCCACACCAGCATCAACATCCACCTCTCTGCACGCTACCTTCTATCAGGTATGTACAGGACAGTCACCCAAAGAAGTGATTATCCGATTCCCTGTACCTTTCCCACAACTATCACGGCCAAGTTATATTTCCTTTATTACACACCGGGAAGAACAGTATTTAGGTAAATGACACCAAAAAACAATATATAATTGTTGTTACCATGTATATCTCGCATTATATGGGAGGAAACCACAATATACTAAAGTTAAGAGTCAGTCGTATGAAAGAATGTGAAACGCACAGCCTGTCGCTCAACAGTTTCGGGGTTGAAATGCAGAGAAACTCTCTTAAAGCTTGTTTTACATCCTAAATCAGGGGTCAGCAACCTTTGATGGACTGGGGGCTGGAACTGCTTATTACTCAGCTTGTAGGCCAGATGTTTTGAATTTGCTAAAGACTACTCCCTCCTCCAATATGAATTTGAATATAGAAGAATACACAGTACTGAGAATAATATTTTTTCAAAGCATATTTCCTAAGATTAATACAATTTTTGATAAAATTAAATCATTAGAAAAAAGAAATGTTAAAATAATTATTACCATGTGTAATAGTTCTGTCCGACAAGGAGAGTATGTTTTTACCCCTGTTTGTTTGTCTATTAGCAGGATTACTTAAAAACTAAAAGAGATTTCGACCCGATTTGGTGGGTAGATAGCCAATGCCCCAGGTAACAATCAGCTGACTTTTGGGTCCAATGTTTTTTTAGTTTGTTTGTCTGTTAGCAGGATTATTCAAAAACTAGAAAAGAGATTTGGACTAAATTTGGTGAGTAGATAGCCCATGTCCCGGGAAGCAATTGACTAACTTTTTAAATTGTTCTGGATCATATTACCAATTCTGTATCCAGAAAACACTTTTTGCTAAACCGTAATCACTGACGAGAAAACCCAACCCATTATGAAGAGTGGTTTGGAAATTATGTAGCCCTTGTTGGAGAGATGGGCTCCACTGAGCACCTCTCTAGTTATTAAATATATCACATGCATGTTATCGTTTCTCGCACAGGCCAAATTATCTCACTGAGCAATAATTTTTGCACATCTGGAAGTGCTGGATCACTGAGTGGGTACAGCTCATCTGAGTTCAAGCCTGTTCAAATACAAACTTTTTCAAAAAGAGCATAGTAACTCCAAGAAGTGTTTGCCATAATGATTAACAGCCAGTAAGACACTGTTTTTCACCTACTGAATAAGTGACAAATTGAAATATTTTTGTGAATTTGCGGAGCATATTGGTGGACCAGTCAGGTTAGGTTTATGGGCCAAATCAGGCCCGCAGGCTGTAGGTTGCCAGCCCCTGTCCTAAATGAACACTACTGAGGGAATAATGTCACATAAAATAAAAATCTAGTGATAAAAGTAATTTCCAAATCGTGAGTACCATCAAATCATAAAAATAATAATTTAAAAATATATTCTTATCCACATTAAAGTCTCTGTATGAGATACAGTTCAAGTGAGAAAACAAAGCCATGTATACTGTGAGCAAACAGTTAAGTAATAAAAGCCAACAAAGAAGAGTGTCCAGTGAATTTAATGAAAAAGTGAAATTATTGGGGAACAGCTGTACTCTTTTGCCGTAACCTGTCCTAGATCTTTGTACTTTTGTAGCTTGCTTCACATAGTTCATTTGAGGAAAAGACAAAACTATGGCTCCACAGTATTCCGATGGCACTTCTTTCCAACCAACATCATAGTTTACTGTTGATATAGTTTTACAGCTTGACATTCAAGATGGAGATATGGCAATTTTAGACAAAGTTGAAGTAAAAAGGGTAGTCATATTTATTGATGAAATTTCAACACAAATGGAATCTATAGAGCAGTCTTCAAGGTAGCCAGGGGGGGAAAAAAAAAGTGGCATGTAATGAGTACTTATTATATTACAGATAAGAGCGGGTTTGAGGTATCAAGTGAGGGTGTTTGGGGCCACAACATTGAGGAGTTCCAGAGACGGTTTGACCCTGAGTTGACTGGAGGAGAGGGACCACGCAGACTGAAAAACCTATATTTCCTTTACCTCCTCGGTCAGTACACCTTTGAGTATCTTCATGTCTTTGTATACTGTATTTTATTCTTGATGCATATACACCTTGCTCTTATGTTTCAGAAAGACATCTTTTACTGGAAACAATATGAAGTTTCCATTAAGTTACTTACTACAGTTATGTCCAGTAATATATGCCTGGTACTGTTTGTACCTTGGTAGCTTTTGATTTGCATGCATGCATACATTGTGTGTGTGTGTGTTAGGGGGGTGTGTTACCCCCTTAAAAAGGGATAAATAAATGTAAAATCTCTCAACTGTTCTTTGCCACATCCCTAGAGCTTCGAGCCCTGGCCAAGGCAGCACCGTACCTTGAGACACTGGAGTTCTACACCGGCAATACAGAGGAGGATCGGGATGTGAGGAGTGCTATTCAGGACCTGTTAGCTGTTGTCAGGTAAATCTTACTTCTCGTACATTGTTAAGATTGTTTTTCACTTTAGCTTGGCCCAGATTTTCATCCTCTTGCAACCTGTTTCATATTGCTCTTTGGTAGAAATAGACAGTGCTGCAGCTCTATATCCTTTCCATAGCATATATATGTATATATTTTTTAAAATAATATTCTTGTGTTAATCTACAGTTCAGAATTCAGGATGGAGATGTGGCAGTATTTGGCCACTTTAAAGTCACTAACCCATTTCCTCTCCTTTTCTTCACAGAACCTTCCCGGAGCACTTTGACGAGAGCAGCATGTTCAGTGGTGGGCAGCTACAAGCAGCCACACTGAAGGAGGAGTTCAGACAGCATTTCCGAAACATCAGCCGCATCATGGACTGTGTGGGCTGTGACAAGTGCAGACTCTGGGGCAAACTACAGGTAGGTTATGCCTGGTTTTGACTCTGTTACTATGCAGCTTTCACTTTAACCTAGCTAAAATTGCCATCTCTTCATTTTGAATGCTGAGATGTAGAAATAGATTGAGTAAAATTGTCGAACCAAAAAAGAGAAGCTTGTCATCTGACGTTATTCTACGTGTGCTGGAGAGGGATGCCTTCATGTGGTGGCACCAGCATAACCATGTGGCTCCACTGCCCAGTTATAGCTCAGCTCCCTCCCAATCCCAGGAAATGGTGGACTGCTGGATGAGGACAGCTTCAGCCTGCAGTCCACTGACTTAACATTTCATATAAGCCTGGAGTTGCAACTACTACTGCCACCATTTCACAGGTGACGGGATTGGGTACAGCATTGAAGATTCTGTTTTCCGGCAACTTTGACCAGCCTCTCGACCAGCAGTTGTCTCTCTCAGCCGTCAGACAGACCAGGTTCCAACTCTCTCGTGAGGAAATTGTTGCCCTCTTCAATGCTTTTGGCAGGTGAGAGAGAGAGACAGACCACAGCACTATTTTTTTTTTTCCCCCAGTATATAATGCCACTCAGATAGTTATTTCTTGCTCTGAATACCAAGACTAAGTGACCTAGCTGTGAAGCATAACACTCCTAATGAGGCAATAAAAGATTGGATAATCAGTGAATAGACAGATCTTACAGTACATATTTTACACTAACTTGGCCTAAAATTATCATCTCTCCATCTTGAATCCTGAGCAGTAACAGTAGATTTAAGAGCAGAATATGGTGCAGGTCACAAAAAAGTGCACTGAAAAGAATGTAAAGCCACTGTATTGCTTTTTCCTGCCACTGAGGTACATGAAATAAACTGCCAAAGGACAAAAATGTGTCAAGTGAAGGTGAAAGGAATATAGACTTGCTTGATCACTAGTATTTTATCTTAATCAAAATCATTATTATCACTGCTGTCATAACTGTCATTCTAACTCATTTTCCAATTTTCTTTATTTCCAGGTTGTCAAGCAGCATCATGGAACTCGAAGTATTTAGGCAGAAGGTTATGAGATAGTGGCTAAGTGGATGAGTCCAGGGCAGGGCAGGGCAGGGAGAACTGTGATAATTGTTATATTTATACATCTCCACTCCTCTTCTTGTAGCGTTATGGGTGTCACAACACAATGGGATGCGCTGTTAAGGAGGACTGATCAGCTGAGGGGCAAAAGGGGCTGTATCTCTGTATCATACGACATCTTCACTCCACTTCTTGTAGCATTAAGGATGTCACAACAGAACAGGATGGGCTTTTAAGGTGGTTTGCTTGGTCAAGGGGGGGAAAGAGTACATATCTCCACTACAAGACATCTTCTCCTCTCTTCTCGTTGCATGAAGGATGTCACAACAGAACAGAATGTACTCTTAAGGAATTGGGATCGGCCAGGGGCATGTCTCCAAACTTTAAGACATCCCTGTACCTCTTATAGTATTAAGGATGTCACAGCAGAACATGATGCACTCAAAGGATGTGAAATCTGCCAGGGGGCATAAATTATCTCCGTACTGTAAGACATCTCTGCACCTCTTCTCATAGTGTTAAGGGAATCACAACAGAAAGGAATGCACTGTAAACCCCTTGAATCCACATGATGTCATTTTAAACTTATTCTTGCTGCAACATGATTTTATTCAACTTAAAAAAATGCCTCTTATTGAGGAGGTTTACTCATCCTATATCTGACCCCTCCGGTTTCAAAAATCTCTCTTAGTCTGAATAAAATGAATGTCACAAAGTGGTAAGAATAAGGCTAAAACAAGACTCCCAGGCTAGTTTAAGGGAGTGGGATGGGCCAGTAGACATACTGTATCTTTGTACCGTAAGCTATTTCAGCACCACACACAGCTTTCTATTTCCACCATGGTCAATCTTATTTCCCAGCACCGAGGGAAAGTTTTAAAAAGTGGGAGAAGTCTTAGTGTTTGAAGAGTACTGGAGAAATGCTTGATGGTGTTTGAAAAGTATTGGGGAAGTTATTATTAAAAAAAACAAAAAAAGGGGGGGGAGGATGAACTGCCACTGCTGCTGATGATAAACAGAATGAAGGTATTTTGTGTGAAGTACAAAGGCATGTAAATTAATACTCTGATTCTGATGGTGTAGTGGTTATTTTAATGCCACCAGGGGAAGTGGCCAGTCATCTACCCTTACATGTACTGAACTGTGGAAGTCTAGCCTGGGGCCCCCATACTTAAGGACTGTTGTACTGACTTTTATGCTGCCAAGAATGCGATGGAACCGGAAAATAGTTGCTAGTTATTGGAAGAGATGTGGATAGAGGATTGAAAGTGTTTGAAGGCAAAATAAGATCAATTGATAATATAGGGTAACGAATGGTAAGATAATACTCCACAGCTCAGTGATTTGGGTAAATGCCCTTTTTACTTGAACTTGGCCTAAAATTGCCATCTCTCCATCTTGAATGCTAAGCTGGGTCAGTAGGCTAACGTTAGAGAATTATGATGCTAGTTATGAAAAAGTGCTGTGGAAAGGATGCTGGGGTATAGTATTGTCTTGTTCTGTCTTGGAGCTACATGAAATAAGCTTCAAATGGACAGCAATCTGGGCCAAGTTAGGGTGAAAAGACTAAAGCGAGTGACTTGTATGCATGGTAAATCTTAGTACTGTATTCAAAGTGGCATAGGAAACCTCATAGTGTCTGCTTAGTAATTATCATCAATCTTATGTATTGCATACGAGTGAGGGGAAGATAGAGGATGAGATGAGGGATGGGGTGGATAGATGAGGGATGGGGTGGATGGAGAGGATGGGATGAGGGATGGGGTGGAGAGATATATGAGACAGGAAGGTGTGAGTTGAGGAAGGAGGGCAGCTTAATGGCAGAAGACAGGGTTACTTGGGGGTGATCTGTGCTGGTTCAAGTCTGGTCAGGAAATACTGAAAGGAAATAGGAAGGTTTGATTGAGTTTGTGTTTTGTTGTGTTTTATCTGTGACAGGCTAAATTAAAAGGAGGGGGGAGTGTTTACATGTTACACACGCTTTATTGTACTGAGTTGCAGTACAGTAAGATATCCGTAAGTCAGACCTCCACAAGTCGGAGACTCCCCTAAGTTGGACACGGTTTTAGGTTGCATGTATTGTATTTTCTTGTTATATATATATATTTATACATATATATATACAGTTATATATTTTTTTTTAATTTGTATAGTATGTTCCCATTCTATAAGGAAAAATTAAAATCTTGAAGTAGCTGCTTTTTTTTTTTTTTTTTTTTTTTTTAAGATGGTCTGTTTTGTAAATGAGTGATGCCACAAGTCTTGTAGTCAAATGAAGTGTAAATAAGTGTTGAGCACTTGTGAATTCCTTAGGAAGAGCTAGCATTTCTGAGAAAGAAGTCTAGATTATATTATTATTACTATTATAGCTTAAGGGTTGTAATTTCCCCTAGGGATGAGGTGTTGACAGATAAGCTGGATCTGCAGATTACTACTACATGCACTGGCCTGTCCAACATAAGGAGGTCTTACTGTACTATAGTTGCAGCACATGAGTCTGAAGGCATAATTATCATCCCCTGACACCCTACCAGCCAACAGTGCATCCGATTTCATATCATATTATACATGAAACATGTTATTATACACAAATGTATTATACACGAATATTATTACATGCGAACATATACACGAATCACACACGTATCATATTATACACAAAATCGAACGCACTGTTGATGGGTAGGTTGCCAGGGCTCGATAATGACACATTCAAACTTGTGTGCCACGACTGTAGCAAGGGCGAGTGGCTGGGAGAACTCCCGGCATTAGGTGTGTGAAGATAATTTTTAAACACTGGTAGGGACTTCGGCTTTTAATTTTTCATCATGCTGAAGAATCTGTAAACAATGAAAATCCTCACTTTTACTGATTATTGACAGTTTATGAAATTTTAATCATGAGAATCCTTTCTATCGCAGTTTTTTTGTGTTATCATTTATCATAACACTGTTAATATGATGTTCATATTTTGTACCCTTTTTTACTCTAAGTTAGTCTAAAATTACTATTTCTGCATCTTGAATATCAAGTTGTATTGATAAATTAACAATGGAAAATCATACCCATCACGGAAAAGTGCCATGGAAAGGATGTAGAGTTGTCCTATTGTCTTTTTCTGCCACTGAGCAATGTGGAATATGCCAGAAAAGGATGAAATTCTGGCCCAAGTTATGGTACAAGAACTATAAATATGTTCTAACCCTTCAGTCTAAGAGGTTCCTTCTGGTCAGAGTAAAATCTGTCAAAAGCCATGAATTACAATACTGAAGGGGTTAATATGATTATGAATAATTGTTGTACTATACATATCTAGTTCATTTTTGTGTATACAAGTCTGTACGAAAAATACAAATGATTTGTGCTTTTATGAGTCTAATCACAAAATAAAAATGATTCATGTTAAGATGCAATTTTGTAAACATTAAGAGGAATAATCTCTAAGCTCCTCATTGTGCAACACTGGATTAGATGATGAATGAATGAATGAATCTCTCTTCTACTGGTAAGATGTGTTTCCCATGTCCACACGCACTTCATTGCCATCGTGGTGGAATGCATCACTCATTGTCTGTGTTTTTAGCACTTATTAGCTTAAGAAATGTTAACTCCTTCAGTATAAATATTATTATTACCGGTATTATTATTATTATTATTACAGTATTATCATTTGTAGCAGCCGTGGCTCAGTGGATTAGAGCGCACTGACTGAAGGGTCCAAGGTTCGAGTCCACCCAAGGGTCATTGGTAGACATCAGGAAGGGCATCCAGTCATAAAGTGCTATATGCTCCAAAACCAAAGTCCTCTACCCAGGGGCAACACCGTAGCCCTTATCGACAAAAGGGGACAGCGGTGAGCAGGAAAGAGAGAATTTTCTTTCTGCCAGCTTACAATTTTAATAAGTTTTAGGGAGGCCTTTCATAGCAAAGATGCAGGAAACATACTCCATTTCACTACAAGAAAGCATCCCAATAATAAACTGAAGCATCTAACGGTATCAGCAAAAATGAAGGATGTCATCATACTAGAGGAAAGATGGACTGAACACTGGTTCCTTTATATTATAAGTCCATGTGAAGGAATCTGCCTTTACTATATTTGATTTGTTCTGATCTGACAGAACTGGGCTACTCTTACAACTTCAAGAAATTCCAAAAGCCGAGGTAGGAATGTGTCTCCTTGGTTACTAAAGCCTGGTTATTTTCATCTGACAACTGGACTGCTCTCACAATTTGAATCCTGCCATATGGCTTCATGAAATTCAGTACGCCTTAGTTATGAGGTACGAATGAGTTTCCTTGGTTACTAGTCAAACTACCCTCCAAATTGACTATGCTTGGCCATCAAGGGATTAGCAATCTTTGTTAGGTGAAAACAAACTAACAATAACTGTGCAGACTGAACCAAGTCCTGTACTGTACTTGCATAATACTATATTTTAGACTGTATGCTCTTTATGCCTCTGTCACTCTGATAACATTAGACCAGACGCACAGTGTAACAGAAGTGTATGTTTCTTAGGCAGTAATGACAGTGGAGGGAAGGGTGGTGGTTACAAAGACATGTTATAAATCTGGGAAGTGTTCCACAATACAGTATATATTTACATAAATAGTACTCTTGGTGTTGGCAGATAATTTAATTCCATATAGGATCATTGTATCTTTGTTGCACCACCTCTCACTATGAACAAAAGAACAGTCTCTCAGTGCTACACAACTTGTCTCAACAGCATCTTTCCTCCTCCTCCTCCACCCAACTCTACACTTAACATACTGTCATACACACACACACACACACATTCATCCCTCATCCCTCGTAAGCTACCTTTTCCATCTCTACAATATGCATTTCATAATTATAAAATTGTCTTGAGGCAGCAAAAATACAAAATCCCATCTTACTTGAAGAGTTAATAAAGATGATTCTCAAAACTTCCCTTAAGTGATCTTCTGGTGCTTTAATTGAATATAATCATGATGGGTGATGTGGGTTTGTCATGTCTGGAGCCAGACTTAAGACCTTAAGATTTACACCGGTACTAAAATCCTTTTACTCTAATTTGGCCAAAGTTTGCTGTATATCCATCTTGAGTGCTGAGCTGTAGTAATGGATTTATACTAGATTATAGTGCTAGTCATGAGGAACTGATGTGGAAAAGATGAAGAGTGATAGAACTGTCCTTACGCTGCAGAGCTGTGTGAAATAAACTACAAAAGGACAAAATTTGGCCCAAATCAGGCTGAAAATGTACAGTACCAAATGCACAGTTAAGTTTCAGTCTTAATAATTTACTATCCTGATAAAGCATCAGAAACATACTCAGTATTTATTATATAGGCTATATTTAAGAAACTACCTATAAAGTTATGGTTGCAGATTTATAATTTGTGTGTAGGGACATCTTGGACAGGTTCTGAGAATAATTATCCTAGAATGCTGGACACAGTATTTGTAAGTGCTTCACTCTTAAGTTGGATGTTGTATTTTATTATTGTACAATATTGAACTCATGACCCATATTGCTATTACCACAGGATACTGATTATTTTCTTCAGCTTAAACTGGACCCTTAGTCTGGTAACTGGCTGAGGGTCACAGGTGTGGCTGTGGAAAGCTGAATGCCCAGAGGTAGACTGAGGAAGACAATGGGTGGAGTCCAGTGTGGAGACCTCTAGGATTGAGGATGAGTACAGAAATTGATAAAAAGTGTGAAATGTGGAGAACAGCCATCAAATGATTAGGTCCACATATGCTAGTGTGGTCAATAGTCTCTAAATGTAAATATAACTAGCAAACAGTGATTTTTATATACAGTTTTCAATGCAATATATACAGGTATTGCAAGCTGTGATGCATTGTGCTGTTATGTATTTGGTTGTATTTGCGCTTCAGGGTTGTATAGTAGTACTGTATGTTCTTTTCTCAGTAGTTCCTTGTTACAGCTTATTTATGATTTTATTTTTCTTAATTGACATACAAAACTGTCACCATTCGCCACTGTGCTTTCCTTGTTACAACTTGTCTATGATTCCACTGTCCACCATGCAGCTTTTGACAAGCATTTATTGACTTCTTGATACCTGTACAGTTTGGCTTTGTTCATCTCAGCACTCTCCTGCATATAAAGCACAGGCTGTTTGGTTATAAGTCAGACATGTGGTTCTTAATATCATCAGGCTGGTAATAGTTACTCAACAGGGGGAAATTAGCTAATCAGGTTTATAGATAGCAATGAGTTTCAAAAAATGACTTTCCTGAAACTGACTGTAGACTTAAGCAAATAGAACGTTAAAAGAAAGGCAGTTTATAAAAATTCTTACTTATTTTCTCTCACCATAAATACCAGTATATTGCACTGTCATTTCCTTGTGCATTGTCTGTCTGCCACACAACATTACAGCCGAGACGCCTATGGTGGGAATTTACTGATGACATAAAGTATATTGTACTGTACTTGTAATTTGGGGGGCTTTATAGCACCTCATCCTTACTGACCCCTACTGCATATTAAACATTCTGATGTGTTATTTATGTCTTTATTGTGCCATATTCATTCTGGTGTATGCTACTTATGTCTGCTTATTTTGCCTTATTATGCTGGTGTATGCCTATTATGCCTTATTATTCTGTTGTATGTTTATTATGCTTTATTATTCTGGTGTTATTTATTATGTCTTATTATTCTGGTGTGTGTTTATTATGCCTTATTCTTCTGGTGCATGTTATTTGTTTGTTCTCTATGCATTATTATTTCACTGTATATTATTACAGTATCTCTTTGCCGTACACATACCATAATTTGCAGTAATACAGCATATATTAGTGGGTCTTATGTAGAATTTTGGTGGTAAGGAAAAGGTGCTGTGGAGGCTTCAAATTTGAAAATAAAGCCCCTAATCCAACAACTTCCTATATGTGTAATATGAAGTTACAATAACAAACATACTTTTAAAGTTTCTAACTCTTAATATTTTCTGCCATAATGCTTTACAGTGCTCTGTATTTATTACTGCATATACTGATATAAGTTTTTCCTTCAGTTTTTAAATTGGAGGAAGGAAGAAATAGTTTGGTGACCTCTAGAAGCTTCAAATCCCATCAGTCACCCCATAATGAACTGGAGATACAAACCACATTAACCACTTTGGTACACGGGGGGTTTCATTTGTTGAATAAAATATCTGATATTAGCGTGCAAAATAAAAACTATCTGCAGGCTGTAGGGGTTTTCTCACTCCACCAACATAACCATTTAACACAAGGTTCATATTTTAGGTGGCACAGGGTACTTCGTAGTTCCCCCTCCTTATGCTCATTGGTCATTTCTCACTGTTAGGGCTGGCTATTACAATAAGCCATCTTCATTGCTGTCTATCTGTGGCATTGCCCTCCACCTAATCCACTGCATTCCCCTCAACCTGCTTCCTTCCATTGACCTCCTCCACGCTTTCCTCGATAATTACTGTAATTTTGCGTATAGTACTACACCTTTTTATCCTTTATACAGGGTGCGGCAAAAATACCTCCCACATTTTAAGGCTTGACAAAAAGACAAAGGTAACTGCTATTAAAAAATATTTCATTAACATTAAAATGAAGGGATACAGTTTGTTTTCATTTGGTTTTGAAAATGACATCCTCCAAATGGTGGCCTCTATTTGCGAAACACTGTTGTAGTCGATTTCTGAAGTTTTAGATCACCCGATGAGTCATTTCCAGCGGTATTTCTGTCACTGTTTGGCATATAGCAGCCTTCAATTCGTCCCCATGATGGGGACTGAAAAGAAAACGGTAAGCCATTAGCTACATGAAGACACCGTTACCACCTGCCTAACTTCACTAGCGCCACACCAGTGACTGTGTAAAATATGGGAGTTTTTTCTGCCGCACCCTGTACTTTACCAAAGCAAGCTATGTTGTAAAAAAAAAAAAAAAAAAACAGGGTGTCCTGGGACTTGATGTACTAACAGGAGAGTAGAACATGCTGTATCAACATGAGTCAACTCCCATCTATCATGGATGGGTAACCTTATTGGTGAATTATGAGGGAAATAATTTTTTTGTTGTAGGGAAGGTATTTGGAAGAATTATGAGAGATATCTGTCCTTGTGAGTAATGAACAGGGTGGCTTTAGGAGTGGGAAAGGATGTGTGGATCAAATATTTGCAGTAAGACAGATAGTGAAGGCTTGTGAGAAGGACTACAAGGTGTTATGGCATTTATGGATCTGGAAAAAGTATACGACAAAGTAGACAGAGAAGGACTGCAGAGGGTTTTGCACATGTACAGTGTAGATGGTAAGCTACTAGGTGCCATCAAGAGTTTTTAAAGTGGCAGTGAGTCATGTGTAAGGGTAAATGGGCATTTCAGTGAAAGGTTCACGATCAGTGTGGGTGTGCGACAAGGTTGTGTGATGTCTCCATGGTTGTTCAATATACAGTATATATGGATAGGGTGATGAGAAAAGTAAAAACACGGGTAATGGAGAGAGGGATGGCACTGGTAATGAATGGAATATCTCAAATTTCTTGTACGGTGATGATGCAGTGCTACTTGCAAATACGGAACAAGAACCTAGCAGACTATTGCAGAGTTTTGCTGATGTCTGTAAACGTCGTGCCATGAGAGTGACAGCATTTGGACTGACTCTATAGGATACGTTTATGTGAAGCTACATAATGTGGTTATAGTTTTTTGGCGTATCAGATACAGCCAGGATTCCAGGGGCTTGAATGATGAGTCAATGGAAGTGTGGCCCACTGGATAGGGCAAACTTGGGCTGTCTGGACACTGCTTCTCCTCACCCTGCCGTATGGTGGGAAACAAGGTCCTGATGATGATTTTTTACCATAAGGTGCTCAAAAATTGTAGTTTTGTAATGGCTGAGAACTGAACCCATACTGACAATATTTCCTACTCAAAATCATTGCTAGAATCACCTCCTGAAGTTAGTACATCAAGCCCTGGGACACTGAACATAAATAACAATACCAAGGTATAAGCATAATAAATCACAAATGAATAGGTGTTACAAAGCCACCCATGCCACTTATATATCTCAATTTCTCACTCATCAAGTCCATCACAGTACTGTACTTTGTTTCACCTTGCAAGTGTTGTTTGTAAATTCTTTATGATTTATATCAAAATTATCTAATTATCAAAATAACTACAGTAAACACATAATTCCTGTTAATGATGATGCTGGAAGATATGGATGAATAAACATGATTTTCCTATACTGTGTTTTATGTATACTTATTATATTAGAGATTGACTTGAAGATCGAGTGAAGTAGAAAAGGAGACAAGATAAGATGAAGAGAAATATGAGAGAAGGGATTGGGAGACAGAATGAGGAGAAGGGATGGGATGGAGAGGTAATGCAAGTGGGATGTGCACGTCGAAAGGAATAAAAGGAAGGATGGGATGGAGAGATACATGACAGGGGGGTGTCAGTTGGAGGAAGGACAGTCCAACAGCAGAGGGCTGGGTGACATGGAGGCAGTTTGTATGCAGTCACCCCATACGGGATTATGGCATCTGGCTATAGACAGACATAGTAAGATGGCAGAAAACAAAGGGATGTCAGAGATGTGTTATAAATGGAATGACACCAGTGGCACAATATGCTTAGAAAGAAAGAGAGAGGAGGAGGGATGAGTTATCTGTGCCAATACATACTTTACAGTGTTGTCTGTACCATATACTGTTTCAAGTGCTAGAGAGGGATGCCTTCTTGTGATGGCATCAATATAACCATGTAGTACCATTGCCTGGTTATTCAAACTTCTTATCTCTAAAAGATGAAAGTTGAACTGCAGAAGGGGACAGATTCAGCCTGCAGTCCACTGGGTCCACATTTAAGATGTACCTGGAGTTATAACTAATACAAATACATGTGCCATTTACTTACCTCAAGTTTGGAGTATCCTGTGAAAACATGGGGATGGTCTGATAAATTGCTGTTTCTTTCCACTGCAACCAACCTGTCCCAAAATCATTCCTGCTTGTTCCTATTGTGTGTCTTCTTCCCTTCCCATCTACTTTCAAAGCACATTTCTTCTCATTCCTGGTTTATTGTATGTCTTCTTCCCCTTTATCCACTTCACTGATAAAGGGTGCTGTATACAGCTGCAGTCGCTCCTCACACATCTAGGAAATGTGCAAGCAATATGATACCTTAAGCACAACAACTGTTAATGACAAACAAGAAAATAAGAGTCTGCCTGATTCATTTGGGCAAACACCCGGTTAATTTCTTCCTGCCAGGGTTTTTCTGGCTCTCTGAGCACACCTTACCCCATCCTTAGGTAATGAGGTCTGGATGATGACCATGGTGATGACACAAGTTCCCAGCTCATGTTCAAAGGGTAACAAGCATATAAAACATTCATCTCTGACTTCAACTTTATTGAATCATGAACAACTTCTGTGAAAAATATGACTTACTGTATTTTGGTGAGTACTTAACGATGAAAATTTTAAGTGAATTCATTCATCATTTGATCCTTTGTAGCCCCACGAGGAGCATAGAAGCCCAGGGCTAGGCAAGTTGGTTCTGACATTCAAGATGAGAGTAACCAGCTTCGCATCTCTGAGTGGGATTACGTGAGCAATAAACCCCAACTACCTCTTAGGTAGAAACCCGCACTGGCTCAATCCAAGTGGAGTGCCTTAATTACCCACTACACCACCAGGTGCCATTATTTGGTTATATGGTTACCACCCAGCAGAGTAAATGGTTTCTTGGTGTAAAGGAAACCATTTGGCTTGCCACTCTGTGTAATCACCCACAGGCAGAATGAGGAAAGAATGAAGGAAAGAAAAACAAGTGGGAGTGTAGTCACCAATTGGCAGATGGACAGAGGAAAGAATGAAGGAAAGACAGAAGTGGGAGTCTAAAGTCACCCATAAGGAGAAGGAAGAGGAAAGAATGAAGGAAAGAAAGACAGAAGAGGAAGGAGGGAATGAAGGAAGGGAGGAAAGGGCAGCATACCCAAGGGCAGCACTAAAGTGAAACAACTTTAAATTTGGACAACTTGTGTCACCTTACTCATATCTCATAAAATGCACAGGGTGATTCATAAATAGCACTCCACTAGAAATGCAGCTGGAGGTATCTTATCTGTTACATGGAAGGCTCTATCTACTGGTGTGGGGATGGGTATGAGGGTGAGCTCAAACACTGATAGCACTGACTGAGCTGTCCCGGCAACACAGCAAATCACCAAGCCGAGTGGAGGAGCATTATAATATATGGATCACCCTGTGGCTAGATAACAAATTAAAGACTTTCCTGCCACTGTCTATTATGGCAAAAACTCAAAGCACAATTAAACATGAACAGAAATGTAGGCATTAAAATCCAACAAACATAACAGATTATTTAAAACTAATATAGTGGTTCTTCTACCCCTTATCTCTGCAATCTACCCACCCCACTGATCAGTACAAAATACAGTTTGATGATGATTATAATACTGATGATGATAATGTGGCTTTAACAGTAACAATCTATATACAATTCTCCATCCAACTGCCACATCTAGCGCAATAAAAACAGTACGATATGAGCCAATCCCATATCACCCCCTTTGAGATGGAGGGGCCTGCTGTTATCATATGAGTGTAGATGACCAGACTACTTCCCTTAATGGCACTGCTCATACATGAATAAAACTCCAAAATTCCTATATGCTCTGAACTGCTTCTCTTTGGAAGTTTGGATTCACTTTCTCAGATTAGTTCCCCCAAAACTTTAACCCACAGCACTTCAAGTCCCACTGTTACACATTTTATATGAATGAAGGACACCTATAACCTGGTGTGTGGATTTTTTTATTTTTTTATTTGTTTTTCCTTCCTCTGTTCAGTTTATGTAAAATAAAATAATAATTAAAAAAAAAAGTTACCTCTTACAGACTGAACCTTACAGAAGGATGTCACTCCACATCATCAAACAATATGTCATGTGAGAGAACCACTACACTCTTAGTTTAAAAGTTGTGATAGATAGGGTATAATCGTTCAGTATAAAAATACACTTACAGGGAACAAGTATTATTAATGATTACGAGAATGATACAGAACACATGTATTGGGACAACTTGCTGATCTGAGTGGAAGCCTATCTCTCTATCATCCCATCCCTTACTACCCCATCATGAGCACAGGGACCCATTCCTTGCCCATGGCCTATAATCTCATCGGGTAAGGAGACCCCCTAGCACCTCTTCCTTTGCTGTTCATTTTTGGATGCTTTTTCATTCATTCATTCATTATCCAATCCTATGTCGCCCCACAGAGGAGCGTAGGAGCCCGGGGTGAGGCAAGTTGGTCCTGACATTTAAGATGAAAGTGACCAGCCTCACTCATCCCTGAATGGCATTACGTGAGCAATAAACCCCAATCACCCCGTGGATATAAACCTTCATTGGGTCAATCCAACTGAGAGCACCTCAATTACCCACTGAACCACCAGGTGCCAAAATTTGGTTATATGGTTACCATCCAGCATAGTAAGTGGTTTCCTGGTGTACAGCAAACCATCTGGCTTGTCACTCACTGTAGAGTCATCCACAGGCAGAAGGACGAAGAAAGAATGAAGGCAAGAAAGACAGAAGAGGGAGTGTAAAGTCACCTGTAGGCAGAAGGACAAGGAAAAAATGAAGGAAAGACAGAAGAGGATTGAAGGAAAGAAGGATGGAGGAGAGGAAAGGGCAGACACCCGAGAGAGTAGCACTACATCGAGTGAGTGGATGGTGAGCGCCCCCACCTACCACAAAGATTTAACTGGTTAATATCCTTTTGTACATTATTCAAACTTAGTATGGTGATACTGGAGGAATTTATGTTACACAGAAGAGGTCAGTACGGTGTAATAAGCAAAATGAATTGCTTAGAAAAAGGTGTCTGTGAGCTTCCTTTCCCAGCAAGAATCAATACAGGCCCAGGAGTGATATGTGAGCAATACAGCCCAAATACCCCTTGGATGCAAACCCATTTTCCAAGCTATTTCTTTATGCAATAGGTGCTGTTCATATCGCCTGTACATACACAATCAATGCATATCCGAAATCCTTTTCTTATTTATTTTTTATTTAATGGACTTGCATAAGAATCGATAATAAACTGCTCATACAGTAATCCCTTGATTATCCTGACGTCCATTATCCGAACAATCCATTGTCCAGATGCTGTGATCTGGCTGTTCGAAACCATCATTCATACATTTTGTCATTTTATCCAGACAATATGCTTGTGTCCCAGTAGAAATTATGGCTGAGCAAACATTTTCGCTTGGCAGGGCTATTTTTTTCATGTCATTGCAGGGTATGGCCCTGCAGTGGTGACTGCTTGTCTATGGTTGATGGGTCTGCTTGACCATGGTACTGTACTTGCTTGGCTGTGGTGTATAGGACTGCTTGACCAGACAGTGTAGTATAAACCAAGAATAAGTGTTGTAAGATGTACTGGAGTGGCCTTTTACAATAGCTTTCAAAGTTGGGGTATATATGAAAGAGCGGCAGGGGAGAAGTCCATTATCCAGACAGATCCACTATCCAGATATGCCTTTGGCTCTGTTACGTTGGATAATCGAGGGATTACTGTACTGTATAAAGTACTTACCGGTATATGCATTTACCATTATTGGAACTGTAGGCTATTTACCCTATTAAGCTACATGATTCTGTAAGTTATTATCGTTAGGATTCTACATTCCAGAATTTGTGAAATCAAGAAAAATCCAAGTAACTAAATTTATGCAAGTCAATACTGTACTGGTCCAAGCATCTGGTATATAATTTCATACAATACCAATAATGCCACCCACTGTACATGTTTTTCTTTAAATCCATATGTATAATGACACAACACTGATCTAAAAGACATACAATTAAAGGCAGATTCAAATGTAACATCATAACAATACTACAGCTAGACTGGCTTTGTCTCACCTAATAGGGTTTGTTTCTGTGTTTCTTCTTCTTCTTGGACTTCTCATTTGGCTGTTTTCCTCCAGCACCACTTGTCCTGGACCTCCAAAGCCTCAAAATGCCACACTCGCCAACAGTAATGTATGTGTCGGAGGAGGAATCATAGAGGGAAGCCCGCGTTGTCAATAACTTCTGCTTTGGTAAGAATGCTCCAAGGGGCGTCAGCCGTCCATTAGATGGATCAAATTTGAGTGAGCAGAGGAAGTCGTTGGAATTTCCCGAGAGGAGAGGGTTTTCGGAACTTTCTGAGCGGAACCCAGCCAGGATTGAGAGAGTACCCTCCCCAGTCCTATCCACAGACACAAAGTAACAGTCATCAGCTTGTTCATGCTTCATGACTGTGGCAATGTCTTGCCTGGTGAGCTTTTGGAGAGGGGCTGCTTCCTTGATGTCCCAGTACTGGAGTGTCTCTATATCGGTCAATCCAGCCAGCATCTCCCTATCCTTGGAGTGACTCAGCCAGAACAGTTTATCGACCACAGATTCAGTGTTCAAGCAGTATGTGAATGCGTCCTCCTCGCGTTTCTGCGAAATGTCGAACACATTGATGAGACAGTCGGTGGCGGATGTGGCGAGGGTGTCTGGACTCACAGGACTGAACCTGACTTGGGTTATATCATCTGTGTGAGACTGAGAGTAGGAACCGAGGAGCTTGTCCCCTCGAACATCCCAGAATAAGATAAAAGCACCATCGACAGTCAGCTCGGTACCTCCACACAGAATCCTCTCATTGCTAGACACATCCATGCAGGTCAGGGGCCGGGTAGCGGTGGACTCCCTCTTCTTGCTGCGAAACTGTTTCTCACACTGACTGGTCCTAATATCCCACATCTTCACCAGGCCATCTTCGCCACTGGTCCAGAGGATGTGGCAGTCCTTTGGTGAGTATTTTAGCCCTGTTACATTGCCCTGGTGAGGCGCAAGGTTCACCAGTGGCTCTAGGGTGTCCCTGTTGTAGACGGCAAGGGTACCATCTGACACAACGGCTGCGATGGACTGCCAGTTGTGCGCGGCAGCCAGGTGTAAACAATACTCGTCTTCAGACACAGTGGCACTAGTGACAGGATCATAGTGGCTGGGGAAGGTGGACAGTATCTTATCCAGGTTGTGGTCAGCAGTGGCAGCCTCAGATGATGCCTGGCACTGAGCAGCAGTGGCTCTTGCATTTTCTGAAATTACAAGTTTACTACAGTATTTTACAAACTAGGCAAGACACTGATGGGGAGTCTACACATGGTAGCACTGTGCATCCTGAGTAGAGCAGCTGTAGTGTCCACCTGGGAGCTAAACCTTTCCCTATTTCCATGCACCTCACCATGGCAAGGGCCTTAGTCAGACCCTGGCAAGTTCTACCTATCTATCTATTGCCAGACGCCTTAATCCCGTAAGGGGTGGCCACAAACAAATCGCCTCCATGTTGCTCTGTCCCCCGCCATTTCACTGCCCTGCTCCCAGCTCACACCCCCCTCTCGGGATAATGTACACAGCTTTACTCCTAAATAGTGTTGCCAATGAATTTCCGGGTAAACTGGTCAGGAACAAAGTTTTGTCACTAACTCACATTTCTCTGTCTCATCATCCTATAAGTATCCTTATGTCTCAATATAGCAATTTTTTTTTTATTTTTTTTTAAACATGTACAGATGCACCCACTCCAACACCTCAAACACAAACAGGCAGTGTTGCAGCACTGATATGTGACAATGTTCAGCTGCAAATAATGATGAAATACATGAAAACAGTGGGGATGAAAAGTGGGGAAATAATGCCACACATGCCTCCAAAAAGACTGATGCAAAACAAACAGAAGGCTTTACTGCTGCAACCTCCCTCCTCCCTGGGGAAAAAAAAAAAAGTGAGGTCATGCACAAAAATCTCAGTTTAACGTTTTATTGCAGCTACATGCGGCTGTGAGAATTGGCATGGTAGCGGTTGGGGCAACAGATAAGATGAATTGGTGGCAAGGAAGAGGAAGGGAGAGGAAGGGAGAATAAAGGTGAGACTGAGAAGAGAATGGGACAGGGTAAGGAAGGAGCAAGGGAGATGAAAGTGAGAGGGCAAGGGTGATGGAGAAAAGGAGAATATTGATGGAAAGTGGGAGTACAGTGAAAGCAGGAAGAGAAGGAGCAAGGAAGGAGAAGAAAATGAGATAAAGGGGAGGAACTGTGACAGGAAAAAAAAGAAAAAAGGGAAAATACTAGGAAGGAAAGGGGAAAGAAACTGGAGGAAGAAGAAAGAAGCAGGTAAGATGAGACAGGCACGGGTGGTGGAAAAAGGATGAATAAAAGACAGGAAAAAGAGAAAGAAAAAGAGAAGATAACGGTGAGGAGGGAAAGAAAGTGAACTGTAAATAGGTTGCAGGCTTACGTGCATTTGAAAGGCGTGGCATGGTGGTGGCTGTGGTGATACTTGTGTCAGTAACAACACATCCAATGTCAACACTGCCACACCACACCAGGAAGATGGTGTGTTAATGCTGGAGCCCCCACACCAGGTCTTCAGTTGTTTGATCTGGCAATGTTGCACAAGGGATTTATTTTGTGGTTAGGGACAATGCTAACACAACAGTTTATTTCAAGATTATGTTCAATTGTGATTTAATCAACTCTGCCTTCCATTCCTTTGGCATATGAATTACTTCCTAAGATAAATTAGTTTCAGCCTAACCAAGCCTAATCCCTATATCACAAGAATATTTTTACTTGTTCAATAATTTCAAATCTTACTCCCCCCTTTCCATCTCCATCAACAGTGGAGACCTGTGGGAATGCAGGGTTTGTGTAAATGCATGGAAGAGAGGCATATCCACTGGAAAACTGGTAACTGCTCCTGTAATCACAGTCCATGAGTGTAAACTAATGGCTGCCATAATTCTAACCTCGGCCAAAAAAAATGTCCAAACATAACCACATCTAACCTTGCAACAGGGTTTAGTCCCCAATCCTCAAAACATTAACATACATCTACCCAAACCAAACCACACATAAAGGAAAACATGACAACTAGGCCAGAAATTTTAAGCATTAATCTAATACCATCAAACCAAACCAGATTAAACCTGACCTAACTTCACACAGCCTAACAAACATGCAGTATCTGTTATTCCCTATTTGTGGCAGAAATAGTAAAGGAAAAACTGTTGCTATTGAAAGGGCAGAACCTACAGCAAAGACAACACTGCCCACCACAATTTGCCCATTAAAAAAAAAAAAAAAACTTTGAAAAGCAAGTCTACTGCAAGAAAAATGTTAAATATTTAACAAGAAATCCCCCCCGCCCCCCTCGAAGGGCGATATACTAAATGATGAAATATAAACTGAAAACATTTCAAATACTGTACTTGAATTCTTGTTGTGCCTTTTGCTAAATATTAGGCAAAAGAAAAATAATTTGCTGGAAAAAGGGCAACACGTGAAACAGAGCTCGTCTCTTACAACTTTGCCATGATTCTAAGGAATACCGCATGAACTTCAAATATTCTCCAGATAATACTGTAGCTCACTATAAGCTTTACAAGGTCCTCGACCGCAACAAGTGTGGTAAAGCTGGTGAGGCGGGAGTCTCCCGGTATATCCTCAGTCTGTCCAATGTGTCCATACACGTGAAATCGGGCCCTGTCTCCTAACCATTTCGCCGAAGTTGCCAATTGCTCTTTCATTTCAGTCATTTGTCTTCAGAAAATACTTCAGTGACCTCCAGCTTGTAATTTAATACCATTTTGATACTTTCAATTTCATCTCTAAAGTTTAATTTTCATTCCAGAATTCAAAAATTACGGTAAAAAATGCTTGATTTATAATGGCAAATTGGCATACTTTATGCGTAAGGAACTTTATATATAAATGTTTTCATGTAATTTTGCTTATACTATAAATTTTAACTAATCTGAAGCATACAACTTTATTTAGATATTGATGTCAATTACTCATTCACATTCGAAAAATAAACCTACATTGGAGGGAAAGTTTGTATAATTAAGCGCAAACTTTGAATATAGAGGTGGCACGCAGATGTTATTGTACCATAAAGGATACTCTTTTAGTATCATTTAAATGGCTAAAAAAAACTAAGGTAGCTAGACGGATACTACAGCCAGGCTGTCCAAAACATGGTCAAGACAAAATTAGGTCCTCTCCTTCCCATTCCGGCTTTCTGTTACCCTACCACCAATGGGACACCCAGGAAAATGTTTTATAATATGACTCGGGCTAACAGGCAATCTTAGCATTCTCCACCAGTGAATCTGTCTATAGCATTAACCATAATTTTGTTTTCCCCACATTTAATTATGTATTCCAAACGACTGAAGTCTCATAATACCTCTTCAGTAGTAATTTTTTCGGCACATTACTCTTGCCTCCTATTGACGTAAACTACAGTGAATGAATGAATGAATAATGAGGAAAAGCTAGCACCATGCCTAGAGGCTATGTGGCACTTAGGTAGCAAAGAAGGAAGGGCAATTAAATTAGATGCAAAATATGCAGAACAGAAAGAAAAAACTAGATACTAAAATTATACATCATACCAGAGAATGTAAATATGCTAATGTGCAAAATCACTTACAAAGAGGTGTTTCAAAGCCCTCAAAGCCACTTCCAAAATGGCCATCAATCTCATTTCATTAATCTGACTTTTTCCACACATACAAATGGAGTGGTATCTGATAAAAGTATACAAAATTGGGGAACTAACAACAGCATGCCTAATGAATTGATCCACACATCCATTTGCACATTATTCAAGCCTTTGGAACCCTAGCTCCATCTAGCAAGCATCATCATCTGCATTTTTTCTCTTCCTTTGTAAAGCAGATCCACTTCATGTACACCCATATCATTCTACCAACTAGCATGTCAAAAAAAAGGATACCAAACCCATGTTGTCTTTTCATGCATATTGTACTCATCCTATTGATTCAGTCCCTTAGGTTTACCAAATTCCATACCTTGCTTTCTTACACTCCTACCATATCTATTCATTTTCTTGCTCTGTCACACCTTCCACCTTCAGTTACTCATTTCATAACCCTATGTGGCTGTGGAAATGTTACTTCTAGCAGTGGCACCAGTATAACCAGGCGACACTGCTTTCCAGTTACACAAAATGTTCCTCAGGTCCTTCGCAATTCTGCAAAATGAAGATGGTGTATTGAAGAATGAACCTTCATTCTACAGTTCACCAGGTTCATAGTCCAATGAATCTGTGGCCACAACTACCTTATCTACAGTACATAATTCCATTCTCATCATATAAGCACACCATCTAAGAATGTGCTAACTCACTCTTACATTAAGAGTAATGTGAATAAAAAACATTTGACAATAAAAGAGGGTATATTTTTAGTTACTTTAATAACTTATGTACAACTGTTTTTTATGTACAAAAAAGAAAAAAAAATTACATTCACATTGTAAATTTTCCTACCAAATTCCTTCCATCGTGCTCACAATAGTTACCATCTTCATCGTCTAAGCTAATGGAAACACGCAGGGTTCTCCGTTGACCCAATGAGACCAGGCACATTTTCTCATTATACTCTTACCATACCTGACACTTTAATTCAACTCAGGATAGACTTTTAAAACTTGAGGGATAGCATTATTAAACCCCTTCAATATACAAGGCCTTTCCTAGGTTGAATAACATTTTTTGTTAGCAGGAACACTAAAGTAAAATGGAAATCACCTGGACTGAATGGGTTTAAAATGCATAACAACAATGATACTGAGGTGGGGGGAAATTGAAGTCACCCATTCCAACATATCAGATACAAGGTCACACTTTAAACAAGATCAGTCACCTCTCATTGTGACTTATTTGGCATATTACACCTTAGCCTTCTCCTGTATGCTACTGAAACCTTTTTAATAAACACAGAAGAGGATATTAAGATGTAATGCACAGAATAATTGCTATGGAAGAGCCGTCATGAAATCTCCAATCACTACATGACCCACAGCTCAAAACAACTGTACACTACATATCAACATAAAAGCCAGTCTCATATTACAACACTTTTGCAAGGTAATGCTGTCTGATGCTAGGCTATCATCATCCAAAATATTTAAGGATCAGTGACTGGTCTACACCCCTGATAGCTTTACACTGCTGGGATATAATAATGATAATTATAGTAAATAAAAAAATAAAAATAATAATAATATTGATACAGCAATAATAAAATATGGTCATCTCTTGGGACACTCATCAAAAAACCCCACCTGGTATACGGTGTTAAACCACCAAAGATATTTTTTCGAACCTCACATGTTCAGCCAATAACTTGCGAACGAACTTTTCACATTCTCATAAGCAACTTCAGTTCATAATATCATGATGCTGATTTTGCAAACATACTTATATCCCACTTACCCCAGAACATCCTCATAAAAAGAAAAAGTAAAAAATCCCCATCTTTTTCTCCTGGTTTTCTTTCCTCCCCTCCACGTCTGTCTGATTCCTTACCACCTCCTTGCCTCTGTTTATCCTACACCACCTGCCAGCCATGTGACTCTTATACCCTAAGCCAGTACATGCTGGAACGGATGCGGTTGTAGTCAGGTAGCGCTTCACAAGGACCCACTGCTGCAACAGCCGGGCACTTGTCATACACATACTGATAGCACGTGTCTTGTACCACCGCAGAAGTCACAGCCTGGGGAGAAAAAAACATAAGCCTTACCACTACAACACATGATGGATAAGTACTTAGATGAGATTTACCAGTGACAACATTTACAGAATTCCTGGTTATACAAGGGGCTCTCAATCCACTCCCTATTCCCTAGGAGGAGGATAGTGAACTACAGAAAAGCAATTTTAACATGCAGTCTGCCAAGTTCACATTCAGCTGCACTTGGAGTTGCAACTACAGTACTACTACTTCATGGGTGTGGTGTTTAAGTACCTCAATTCTGGCATCCAGCTCATGTAGTGGGATGCGTCGGTTGTAGCAGAGCATCTGGCGGCCAATGTCCTCACAAATGGGCGTGGTACCATCCAATTGGAGGAGCAGGTTGGTGCGCAGGATATTCTTGGCGCGCTCCACCTCAAACTCCGTCACATTGGTGCACAGACGCATCCACTCAGACTGCAGGTTGTACACAAAGTCCTGTATGGTGAAAAAAAAAAAAAATAACAGATTAACTCTCAGGTTCCTATGACTCATTCAGGTGAAAAAATAATCTGGCATTAACCCCTCCATAACCGAGTTGGTGGAATTCGTCGGGACCCACAGACCAGCTGATTTTTCAAGTTTTGAATACCGAAGGGAAATGTCTGGTACACCTGGCAATGCAATTTCTAGCTTCCTAGACCCATTGTGCTTTGCAGTGAAGCGTGAAAAATTCGCCAAATGACTGCTAAAACTAAGTAAAAGAGTGGAAAAACCATCACACTAAGAAATATCCATATTTTCACCCCAAAAAAATTTTCAGAGGTGCTGAAATGGTTTGAAATGACTATATATGTGTATTAAAAACAAAATCAGTACATAATTTGAGATGTTTCATAAAAAAAATAATCCATCCATCCATCATCCAATCCTGTGTTGCCCAATACGGAGCATAGGAAACCGGGACTAGGCAAGTTGGTCCTGACATTTAAGATGAGAGTAACCAGCCTCACTCATTCCTAAGTGGCATTACGTGAACAATAAACCCCAACCATCTCTTGGATATAAACCTACACAGGCTCAATCTGAATGGAGCAGCTTAATTACCCACTAAACCACCAGGCACCACAATTTGGTTATATGGTTACCACCCAGCATAGTAAATGGTTTCCTGATGTACAGTAAACCACTTGGCTCTACACTGAGTGACAAGCCAAATAGTTTATCCTGACCACAGAGGAGTAAATGTGAGGTTCATTCTTCGTACTGTGCTGAATTATTTTTAAGCAATAGGAGAAGATACACAAAAAAGTAAGAATATTATATCAATCTTCTTCATATCAATTTTTATCTACACCTAAAAGGTGGATGCAGTTACATGCCTATTATTCCTGACATATGAAATACTTTGGTACAGAAGTATAGCACCAACCTCAATCTTAAGTGGCTCACAGACAAAGTACATGCCCCAGAGACCAGTGTCCTTGTAGCATGTGTTGAAGGACTGGAATGAGTGGCACAGGTTTCCAATCACTGCAGCCTGTGGTAAAGATGGAGAAGAAAAGATAAACGGTGATAAATTACCAGTATACACTACTACACTATCGTCACTTTAACTGTGTGTAAAATTGTCATCTCTCTATCGTCAATGCTCTCCTGTAACAAGAGATTAACAAGAGAAAACAATGTTAATTCCCTTGGCCACAAACTCCCAAAAGTTGTCGATGCTCACCATATAATCCCACTGAAGTTGGTCACCTCTTCCTGGCTCACACAGTCACATACTTTCTAAAATCCCTTCCATGATAATTATTAGTGAACAGTACATAAATTCTACAATAGTGTAATCCATCCATCATCCAATCCTATGTTGCCCCATGAGGAGTGAAGGAACCTGGGGCTAGGCAAATTGGTCCTGACCAGCCTCCCTCATCTCTGAGTGGCATTACGTGAGCAATAAACTCCAACCACTCCTTGGATATAAACCTACACAGGCTCAATCTGATTGGAATGCCTTAGTTACCCACTAAACCACCAGGCACCATAATTTGGTTACATGGTTACCACTCAGCACAGTAAATGGTTTCCTGGCATACAGGAAACCATTTGGCTTGTCATTCAGTGTAGAGTCACCCATAGGCAGAAGGAAGAGGAGAGAATGAAGGAAAGAAAGATAGAAGAGGGAGTGTAAAGTCACCCAAAAGCAGAAGGAAGAGGAAAGAATGAAGGAAAGAAAGACACAAGAGGAAGGAAGGAAGAGAGGAAAGGGCGGACACCCAAAGCAGCACTACATCGAGTGAGTGGATCATTAGTTATTACACCGGTTTTCTAGATATGATTTACTAAGAAAAATATTGCAATAAAGTCACTAAAATACAGTACATAAAACGAGAAAAGGTGCAATAGCATTCATCTCGTAATATTACAAGTCTTGCTGAATGTTTATTTTGAAACACCTATCACGTAGTTTTCAAACAGATTAATGCTTCATCTGGCAAATGCTGAAGTGAATGTACCAAATGATACTTATGAAAAAAGTATAATTTTCAAAACTGGAAACATGGGAAGACGAAACTGCCAGCCGAAATCGAGGGTGGCGAATAAGCCTAATAGGTGGCGTGTGAGGTCGGTGTAGACAATCTTAAATTGATCTGTACTAATATTTATTGTTCAAACCACTTTATATTACTTTTGTATATAGATATATGAATGTAAATTTTTCACATAATGAAACAGTAAGGAAAAATTATGGGTCAGAGTGATTAACTGGTGTTTGAGCTAAGAAAAATATTCATCCTGGAAATGAGACGGTTTGCTGATGTTTTCACACTAACCACAATACCTTTCGCAGGACGAGTGCGCCATTAGGTCTTCACCTAAGGTCTGCTAACATCTTGCAATCAAATGACTTCATATTAGTTTCATTATGTAGATACACTATGTGGATATGAATTTTTCATTTCATTCAAATAATGAGAGAGCATGAACATCGATGGATTGAGCTAAGAACAAAGTTGGTCCTGAAAATTAGACAGTATGCTAACTTACTTTGGTGATTTTCTTTTTCTTATCATTATGGAGTGTCTTTTCCTCACTGCTGCAAGTAAACAAGTTAATAACATTTTACTTGTCATTACAGTGATACTTGATGCACATAAAAGAAAGTACACTGTAGTTTAGTTGACCAACTGTCAATGTATTCAATTACATTATCAGGTGAGAACTGGCAACGTTTGGGAGATTACGGCCAAGGCAACTGCGAAGACATGCTATGGAAAGGATGGGAAGCCACAGCATTGCCTTATTCTGTCACAGACCTTGATGGAATAAGCTACAGGGACGAAATTCTTCACCTAATCTATTTATATGAGGCAACTCTGAATTAGCTGAGGAAAAAAAAAAGGGGGGGGAGGGGAGCCTACCACAGTCAAGTACCATATGTTCATGGGCAGATGACCAGCCTACTTCTCCTGGTGACATTACATGATCGAAAAGCCTTTGGTCACCTCTTAGGAATCAAACACCTATGCATGGCTGCCATTTCAACTAGGGTGTTCTGACCACTACACTACCAGGTGACTTACAGTGCTATACACTATCACTATATTCTTTTCATCACAATATATCAAGACAAAGCACAAATATTTCAATACAGATCCCAAGTATCATCACCACCACTACAACATACCTGAGCAAGGTTGGATGCATTGTGGGCGCCACCGCCATGCGTGCGGTCCCATGAGCCAATGATGGTGTTAGCAATCATGAGGGGAATGTTGTCAGGGTCCGCCCACCCAGCCCCCTCCACGGCAATGGCAATGTGTGCCAGGGGCATGCTGTCGTCACGTACACGAATCTCAGACCCTGGGTGCGTAGAGGAGCAGAGGTTCCGTCTGTTATCTGTTCTAATCTTAACTGAAGTTCATAAGCCCACTTAAAAAAACAGGGTAAGTCTGGATCAAGAAATAAAGGGAATGCATACATTAGAATCACCAGTGAAATAGATCCCACAATCAGTCAATTCATAGAAGTCATACTGAGGATGGCCTGTGTTGGCAGATATAAACTAACACCCTCCCACACTACCCCAACCAACCTTACCTCAAATAACAATACCTACCCGTGAATCTGCATGGAGGGATCTCTGGCGTAGATCCCTCGTATGCGACCCCCATGCCCTTGAAGTGGTCCTGGGCCAGGTTGACCAGTGCCTGGTGGTCCACACCTCCAGCACCAGCCAGCACAATACGAGGACCTTTGTAGTGCGTGCTGATGTAATCAACCAGATCATCACGTGAGATGGACCTGCAAGACCATAACACGTTTTAAGGCTGGTTGCTTGGTTAAGTAAGGATAAGTGGGTAAGAATTCTATCATTCATTTAACAAAGAGGCTACTGAAATCAGATTTGTTGTTATTGTGGCTCCAGGCTTATCTGGACATGAGCCCAGTGGACTGCGGCCAGAAGCTATCTTCTACTGCAGATCATCATTCTTCTTTCGGAGGACTGGGAGAGAGTTAAAGGATGTTTGTATAAAGGGGCAGTGGAGCTGTCCAGTTATATCAGTACCACCATATGAAAGAGTCCTTCTCCATCGAGATATGGAATCAAAGTACAGCCAATTGTACTGATGCACTATCAGAGCAGGATGTGTGTATGAAAATGGACTTCCCTTTAGTATAACTTTTTTCCCATTATCCTTCATAATCCTTGTATTTCCACACTTAACCTCTCATTTTAACATTACTGTACCATATGGTGCAAGGATAGGGACATCTTCACACAGTGAAACTGATATTACATGAAGGCAATGATGCCACCAGGTAATCAGTTTTACAAATGTTTCCCAGCTCCCTCCCTATCCCTTGAGACAAGGACAGTGAACCGAATGAGAAGGGCAACTTCCACCTGCAGTCTACATGGTTCACATCCAAGTAGGGGGTCACAAAAATGCTTATTTACAACAGCAACATACTTGATATTCTTGGTGGGTCCAAGGATGGTGCGTCCAAGTGGGGTGCCCTGGAAGGCAACAGAGTGCAGATGGTCAAACACCACCTCCTGAAGGTTGCTCTCCACCTCCTGCATCTCACGCAGGATCACACCACGTTCTCGCTCTATCTCAGCCTGAAGAAAATATTAGTCAGACCTCCTTCTATGACATGGATGCTTTCCAGTATATTATAACTTTTTTCATGTAATTTAACTAAAACTGTAACTGAGGGAAAATTGTATGTCAGCCTGATAGACAGTAAAGAACTTTAATAATGTTTCTGTAATTTGCTTTGGACATCATTAAACAAATGTTGAACCCATCCTCACCTGACCAAACTTGCTGTTCTGGATGATGTCAGATAGAATTTCAATAGCCTTGGGTACGTCCTGGGAGAAGCACTTGGCATAGAAGACCGTCTGCTCGCGTGAAGTGTAGGCATTAAGGTGCGCACCCATGTTCTCAACCTCTAGCTCAAGGTCAGTCTGTGAACGCTTGGCTGTGCCCTGTTAATGCAAGGGAAAAGGGATTATGGGAATACTCTAGTTCTTTTGCCTTCACTTGACCCAAATCTGCATGCTTTTGCAGCTTGCCAGTAAGTCATGTAGCTCACTGGCAAAAGAAGGCTAACCTGCAATGGCTCTACATCCTTCACACAATGCCAACAATTTTGGGACCTATGGACCCTGATATTATCTCACTATGAAACAATTTAAACTTACCAGGGTAATCACAACACAAAACATAAACTAGCCTAACCTAATGAAACCTTTATTAACCCTGTTTCACTATTCTAATAGCAATATAATAACTTAATCTAATCTACCCTATCCTAACCTAAGCCAAGTAAACCTGGTCTAACCTTATCAAAACTAAATAAGTATAGCCTAATCAACCTTATCTAACCTACTGCAACCAAACAACAGACTACCATGCTAGGCTCTCACCTTAAATGCCATATGCTCCAAAAAATGTGCCACCCCATTATTGGCGTCAGTTTCAAAGCGAGACCCGGTGTCGATCCAGAGACCAACAGTGGCTGTGGCGGCACCCGAGTCCTCGGTGGCCACACGCATGCCATTCTCCAGGACAGTGACGCGGGTGGGTGGCACATTGACCAGTGTCTGCTCATAGCTGGCAGAGGCAGCCGTGGCACGCCAACGACATGGCTGTGGAAAGATAACCTTAACAGGTAAAGGTACTTATTACATGTCATGCTAGATTTAATAGGAAGACATTAATATATGTCAGAGTCGTACATTTAAAAGGTAAAGACAAGCCTTGTTATTGTTTCTGGCCAGATCTAACCACCATCTGGTACAGAGATAAAATGGCAAAACTGCTGTAGCTTAGTGCTATGTAACAAACTTAAGTATAACCTATGAAAAGGAATTTGATTTTCTGTGCACATAATGCATTCTCTTAAGCAGGAATGTTCTGTGTCCAGAAGGCTCATAATAATTAAGTTATAATACAGGTGGAATCAGAGCACCTGTTTGGTAAAGAATTACCATTAAGGTCATTTCCTTCTGCTTTTCTTTTCTTTTTTTTGTTAGTTCAGGTTCTTACCGAGTTGAATTTTGCCATGATGGGTTCTGGATCTTTGTGGCAATCCCAATATCGGGGAGAGTTTGGTTTGGTTAGGATGGATTAAGTTAGGTTAGGTTAAAAGTACGGGGGGTTAGGCCAAGTTAGATTAAGTTAGGTTTGGTTAAATCACTAAGTTCTCTATAGCTCTGACAGTTACTATTGTTTTCTTTGGTACATTTATGAGTATGTTTGATAAACTGAAGCATCCAGTTGCAGTGATGGCTGGTAAACAATGCAGGCAGTTGCAGAGTTTGTTGATAAACATAAGGAAGTTACCTTAATATGAAGACAGATAAAGAGCAGCTGCAGCCAGATGGAAATTGTGAAATACCACTGGCTGCATATTAAAGGAAGCAGTTGATGTAAACCACTGTATATAACACACAACTCCACCAAAGTAATCATACATCCTGGACACACCATTTGGAAATCACGCTGAAGGTAAAACGTGTATTCGCAGGGTTTGACATCCAGAAATGGATATGGTATGTCAGGCGAATATACTGTATAAGAATTCTCTCTATCTACCTATTGCCAGATGCCATAATCCCGTAAGGGGTGGCCATTTGACTTCGAGTTATTTGTTCTACAGGGGGGGGCACTAACCCTCCACCAACCCACCTGTTGACATGGAGGGAGCAGGAATTCAAAATCCTAAATTACAGCCTTCAAAGGTAAGTTTTAAAAAATCCCCAGTATTCACAAGTACAGTAATCCAGGAGATGCCAATTACCCAGTGAACCAGTAAGTATAGTAATCCAGATGCCAATTACCCGGTGAATGACTCATTTCAATAGAAAATACGGAAAGGCCGCAACCATTTGGTAAAGAATTAATAAAAATAGGTATATTTTGTCATCCCAATCACTTCCTGCAGTCAATTCTGCAGTTAACTGTGTTGCATTTGTACCAAAATTAGTTACCTTGTGATATTGGTGGAATCGGCGCGCCCGTTTGGTAAAGAATTACCTAATTTTTGTCCAAAAGACACACGAAGCATCCAAAAATTTGTCTTAATTAGGTGTTCGGTTGTGTTGGTCAATCAGCTGATGGTGCCAACAATCCCGGCCTCACAAATCTCATTTTTCCTCCACTGAAAGGTTATATACTTCTGTCATGCCCACAATAACAGACATAACTTCATCCTTCCCGCATATTCTAGTGACTAACCTTCACCAAAGCTGTTTTATTGGTGTAATTTCTGAGCAGAGCAGCTGCCGGCCGAACCAGACGCAACATTTTCTTGACGATGATCTGAAGCTCGCTGGCTAAATGACGAAATCGTTCTCTTCCCAACTCTTATGCCGCTTGGTACAAAATCCAGAGTCGCTGAAAATTTTGCCTCCAGAGAAGTATACTACCGTTGTAAACAATTTATTTTGGTATTTATAAATGGCCTACATATACGTGTCAAAAATTTGGAAGCCTGACTTGCTAAGTAATTGACTGGAACGCAAAGAGAGGTCAAGTTGTAGGTTAAAAGGACAAATAACCGACAAAATTATGTGCTCAAATAGATATTTCTCAAAAGGATCCTATTTGGACCAGGTTCTAACTGCCAGAAGTGGTCTATGTAACCAATCGTAAATTAGAGATGTAAATGGCTGTAGTATCTTGCCATTGTACTTGGTGGCATTAGTCAGAAAGATGAGTGTATCTCAAAACGAGTCTTGTAGGACAAACCTATTCTGTACTATAATAAACTTTCGATATATAAGTCAATGATGAATGGAGTATTAAACTGTATCACACCACTCGAATAATACCTCGTAGCCATTAACATGCCATCTGAGCATTCGGTAGAGTTTCCTGTTCGCTCGATTCTGTCCGCCCTACTCGAGTATGCTCGTCATGTAATATAGTTGCAACATTATTAATAGCAGTATACAATTATTTCCTCGTATATCAGTACTCACCACTTCATGCATTTATTTACTTTATCAGTATTTTCTTATTAGAACAAAAATAAACCTTTGCAATCGGGAACCAAGCCATCAGCCTGAGTGCAATGTTTGTGTGTTTATTTTTGGACGGGTAAGAGCAAGACCGCCTAAAATTTCCCTTTATTCATCACATTCACTTTACAGTTTTGTCCATAGTGAAGGAATTCGTGAGTATGCACAGATAGGGTAATGATAAGCCAGGATGTGGGTGGAAACATCGTAATTGGTAGCTTCCATGACGGTGCGAGAAGTGCGGGTTGCCCACTACAAAATTCTGACTCGAAAATGTGGTAATGATTCATCTTCCAAACGAGGGTGTATGCCAGGTCTTAAGACAGGGCCCTGTGAAATTTATTAAAGGTCCCCTATGTCATGATGGCACAGGAAATCAGGACGAAAAATATGGCAGACTGTGGTATAGTTGTTACCAGTGGATGCATTTCCTGGAGAATAACAAAGGAAGATGCTGGCAGAGTGTAACTGATCACTTCCAAGTCTCATATTTCACATAGGTTTGATGCTCAACTCTTTCCTGGTCAGTGGTCATCCTCTGCGATTAATTTATTGTAAAATTTTGATATGTAATGATATCGTAAAATCCAAATATCATTAGTTTTAAGACTTATGCGGCAGATTCGAGAAACGAAAAGATAGAATTATTAGGGAGCTTCATGAAAAGAAACAAAAACAAATTGAGGTGCCACTGAAAAGGGACCATGTTAACCTATAATTGGATATGATATATGAAGCCATTTTTGACACATTCCTGGTAATGGTCGTTGGTTAGGGTTATTTATTGCAAGAATTGCCTTTTTTTTTTTGGTGTAAGGTTTTAGAATTTGTGATTTTCTTGTGCCTGATTATTTTTCTAATTTTAGAATAATTAACCCTGGCAGTTTGCTTTTTCCTGCTATTTCCAGTTGATTTTGTTCATCTCTGTGGTAACATCTTGTAATTAAATGAAGGCTATATATAATTTCTTCAGTTAGTAAAGTCTCTCTAAAACTGAGTGTAATTGTCTCTTGCTTGTAAGAATAAAAAATACTATGACAGTTTACAGTATATGCCAGTATCATCTGAGTGATGGTGTTAAAGGCATATAAGGTGAATATGTAGTGTAGCAATTTTCATATTGTGCTAGTTATATTGTATTTTCTGACCTATAATGGGATTTTTCAGCATGAAGTGTGTTAATTGTAGGACTAAATATCTGTGAACTTTGGGCACAGTTTTTCAGCCTTAATAGAAGAAGAAGAAGAAAAAACTACTGTACCTTGGTTACATTATGAGTGGTAGATGAGGGCATTCACCATCCACTCACTCGATGTAGTTCTGCTCTCGGGTGACTGCCTGTTCCTCTCCCCCTTCCTTCTTTCCATACTTCCTCTTCTGTCTTTCATTCCTTCATTCTTTTCTCCTTCTGTCTATGGGTGACTCATCACTGAGTGACAAGCCAAATGGTTTCCTGTACATTAGGAAACCATTTACTATGCTAGGTGGTAACATACAGTATACTGTATAACCAAATTACGGCGCCTGGTGGCTTGGTGGGTAATTAAGGTGCTCCAGTCGGCTTGAGCCTGTGCAGTTTATATCCAAGGGGTTGTTGGGGTTTATTGCTCATGTAATGCCACTGTGGGATGAGTGAGGCTGGTCACTCTCATCTTAAATGTCAGAACCAACTTGCTTAGCCGTGGGCTCCTATGCTCCTCATGGAGCAACACAGGAGTAGATGATGATGATGTTGTTACATATCATAATGCTGTTGTTGTTGGCCCAGCGTCATGAGAAATGTGAACCTGGTGGACTGCCCACCATCCTCCTTTTGGGGGGATAAGGAGCAAGTTAAGAGACATTTGTATAACCGAGCATTGGATCCGACCATTTATATCATTGCCATCACATGAAGGTGCCCCTCATCATCAGCAGGTTATGGAACACTGTGAAACTGGAGATGTACAAATGATGTTCATTTGGCCAGTGACATGTTAGGATGCATATTACTGTATGTTGTATTCCTGGCTGTGATGTGTAGATCATTGAATCAGTGAGAGTGTGAGATTCAGAGATGGATGCCTTCATGTGGTGGCACTAGCATGACTGAATGGTGGAGCTGCCCTGTTATATGAACGTCCTTCAGTTCCCTCCCAGTTCCCAGAAACGAGGATGGTGGGCTTTGGGCAACTTCAGTCAGACCACTTGCTTCCTCCTGGAAACCTCTCAATAGAAGATAGCTATGACAGAACTGCCTCTAGGCTAGTTTGACAACACACTTGTTACCCTCTCATGCTCTCAAACACTGATCTTCCCCTTCTGTCTCACCAGAATGCTACTCCACTCTTCCATATCACATAAGGTATGCCTTTACCAGTACTAGCTCTGCATATATCTCTCTCACTCAAACAGTCCTTTTCCCTTTGTGTTACAAGTTTACTACTCCACTGTCTTCCATATCACATATGATCTTCCTTTTCCAGCATTACCCTCTGCTTTATCAGAGAGACCTCTTTTCCCACATAAGGATGAGGTGAGGTAGAGTCCAGACTTGAGAGAGCAAGCTAAAACTTGATAGGAGGAGGAAGAAGCCAAAAGTCTTCCCCATGAAATGGACCACACTCCCAGGAAGAGGAGTGTTTGAGAGAGTAAGAGAGGCATGTGAAGATAAAGTAGTTGGGAGGCAATTCTGTTATGGCCATCCACTGTTTAAAGGTCCCTAGGAGGGAGCAAGGCATGGGAGACAATGATCCACTGTTTGAAGGTTCCTAGGAGGGAGCAAGGCACAGGAGATGGTGATGGTGATGATAAACTACAGGAAACAAACTGCAGTGTGATAGAATGTGTTAGGATAAACATATGAAGTATAACCTGTCTTTTGTTGTAGGGTGAGAACCAGATGGACCAGGATTGGATGTACTCGCCATGATGATGATGATGATGGTTGTGTTACAGGGTGTGGGCCAGATGGATCGGGAGTGGACGTACCGGCCACCCGTACTAGTGGGGGAACGTGTGGTGTGGGTGGGGGGTGGGGAAGGCCTCAGCCACCCACGCCCACACAGGGGTAGAGTTGCATGGATGGGCAGGCTGCCAGATACCTCAACACAGTGGACCATTGGAGTAGAATATGTAAGTACTGTACTGTAATTGTGCTTAGTGTATAAAGTCAAGGATGTACAGAACTGTTTGGTGCTGTAATAAAATTGCTTTGGTAGTACATGTTACCAGTGTATATAACTAAAGCTGAGCATATACTGTGCAACTACAGTACCATATATACAGTGTATAAGTACAGTATGCCTTATTGGTATGTTCATGCTGATCAAAATGTACAGTACAGTATAGAAATATAGTTAATATAGTATAAGATTTGCTTTTGGTGCCTCATAATCTTTCTGAATGTACCGTACTGCTTCCTAATACAGTTTCTATGTAGATATGAATAAGTAGTTCTATCTATCTATCTATTGCCAGATGCCTTGATCCCGAATGGAGTGGCCACAAACAAATCGCCTCCATGTCACTCTGTCCCCTGCCATTTCACTACCACGCTTCCAACTCACACCCTCCTCTCTCATATACCTCTCCACTCCATCCCTCCATCTCATCCTCGGCCTCCCCCTCCCTCTCGCCCCCTCCACCTCACTCACATACACTCTCCTCATCAGACTTTCACTCTCCATCCTCTCCATATGCCCAAACCATTACCTATGATATATGTGAATGTTCTTATTTCCGTTTTTAGGTACCATTTTTCCCATGAATTTTGTTATGGAAATGAACCATTGAGTTTTTTTCACTTTGATCACAGGAAAGATTGAACCATATTCTTTTCACTGTCTGTCAAAGGTTTCTATAGCTTGATATATATAGCAAACATTATTTCTTGTGTTGATTTAATATGCTCTCCTGACAGACACTGTCACATCCACACCAAATGCATGCCGACAGAGGTGTCAGTTCTGCATCATTTAACCTGTAAAAGTTTTCATCCCACCCACCACATCCTTTGAGGCCATTTGTACTGATTTCAGTGATGTAAAGCTCCCACCCTTCCCTGCTTGCACCAGCAAGCTCGTGGTATGTGGCCAAAGTTCAACACATGATAGTGTATGAACCAGACCCTATTCTGGGTGAATAATAATAATAATAATAATAATAATTTTTATCTATCCATCTGTCTGTTGCCAGACACCTTAATCTCATAAGGGGTGGCCACAAAAATGATTGCCTCCATGTCATCTGGTCGCCTGCCATTTCACTGCTGTGCCCCCAGCTTACACCCCCCTTTCTCATGTACCTCTCCACTCCATCCCTCCATGTCAGTACAAGTTTATTTTAGGTATTTTAACTGATTGGTAAAAGACTGAAATTGAATGTTCTGAGTGTGGTTTTTTGTACCGGTATGAGCGGTAATAGAGTTCTTGTGTATTGGATACAGTGGGTGGTGTGAAAGGAGTGTATTGCTTGGGTGATAAGGTACCACATCCGTTTTTCTCAGACCCGGCCGAAAATGTCCATCTTGATTCCTGAACTACAAAATAGAATAACACTAAAATATGATACTGCAGTAGTTATATAGAAGTACTGTATTCTGAAAAGGATGTAGAACCATACTGTTGTCTTTTTCTGCTGTAGAATTATGTGAAATAAGTTCATTCATTCTTTCATCATCTAATCCAGTGTTGCCCCAGGGGGGTGTAGGAGCCCTGCGCTAGGCTTGGCACAGAACCGGTTAATTGTCATTGTTGACAAGGTAGTGAGATGTGGATGTGACAGCGGCAGAGGTGGTTGGATGTAGTTGTCATGTGGTGAGGAGCTTAGATAAATCATTTGGAGATATCAAGAATGAACCCTAAATACCTCATTGAGCTAAAAATATCCTTGTTAACAGGATAGTGAGGTGCCTGGTGGGTGTGATGGCAGCAGGGGTGGCCGGATGCTGTTCTCGTGTGGTGAGGGGCGTGGACTCTTCCTTCCTCTGGATGCGGTCATTAGGGAGAGTGATTATGATGCCGGTGTAAGGTAAGTCATGCATGTAGCCTTCACTATATACTGTATTTACTATCTATCACTACTTGGGAGGAATGGGTACTGTTATTTTTATTATAATTATTATTATTATTTTTATTATTATTATTATTATTTTTTTTTTTTGTATAATTTCTGAAAAGTGTGTCATGTGTCGGTGAATTCCTTATTGGACTTCTTCCATCACCTTTATCATTCTTTTTCTGTCTGTCCTACTCTTGTTCTATTTCCCTCATCTTTCCTGTCACTTTTTATTACTCTTCTTTTCTTTTCAGGTAGCTTTACATTGAGTGACAAGCCTGATGGTTTCCTTTAAGCCAAGAAACCATTTACAATGCTGGGTGGTAACCACACAACCAACCCATACCTGCTCCACACTTGTCAGCAAGTGGGTTGGTGGAGGGTTAGTGCCCCTCCCTGTAAAACCACTAACTCAGACACAAATGGCCACCCCTTATGGGATTGTGGCATCAGGCTATAGATAGATAGGTATAGATTATTATTATTATTGCTATTCTATCTATCTATCTATTGCCAGACGCCTCAATCCCGAACAGGGTGGCCACAAACAAATCGCCTCCATGTCACTCTGTCCCCTGCCATTTCACTACCACGCTCCCAACTCACACCCCCCTCTCTCATATACCTCTCCACTCCATCCCTCCATCTCATCCTCGGCCTCCCCCTCCCTCTCGCCCCCTCCACCTCACTCACATACACTCTCCTCGTCAATCTTTCACTCTCCATCCTCTCCACATGCCCAAACCACCTTAACGTGTTTCTCCTAACGCTTCCCATCACGTCCTCAACCACACCACAACGCTCCTTCACTTCCTCATTTGTTAGTCTGTCTCTCCATGTGACTCCACATGCTCCTCTCAAATAACTCATTTCCACTGCTCTCACTCTTGACTTCTGTCCTTCCAACAGGGTCCAAGCTTCACTTCCATATGTCAGAGTTGGTATCACAATACTGTCATGTAACAACTTTTTCACTTCCATGCTCACCTCCCTGTTTCTTATCACTGCTTTCAACGAACCAGCAACCTTCCTTCCCTGCTGTACCCTTTCGAGCACTTCACCCTCCAGACTACCATCCTTACTCATCACACTGCCCAAGTACTTAAATTCACTCACATTCTCCATATCCTTCCCATCCAATCTCACTGTACACTCACTGGCTTCACTTCTCTCGAAGACCATCACTTTACTCTTCCCCACATTCACCTTTAGATTCCGTTTCTTACACACTCTCCCAAACTCATCTACCAAGCCTTGCAGCTCCCCTTCGTCTTCACTCAACAACACAGTATCATCTGCAAACAACAGTACAGGGAGTTTCCACACACTGCCCTCTCTCACTAGGGCCACTCCAACATCCACTGCCCGACCTTGTATCTCTTTTATAACCCCATCCATATACAGATTGAACAACCATGGAGACATGACACATCCTTGTTTCAATCCAACCTTCAAATGGAAAGATTCACTCAGTTTGCCATCCACACGCACTGCAGCCTTAGCACCCTCATACATACTCTTCACTGCCTTCAACAACTTCCCATCCACTCCATATATTCTTAATACCTTCCACAAACCTTGTCTATCCACCCTGTCATATGCTTTCTCCAGATCCATGAAGGCTGCATACAACTTCTTGCCCTTCTCTAGAAACTTTTCCACTAAGGATCTAAGAATGAATATCTGGTCTACACAACCTCTTCCCTTCCTAAAACCTCCTTGTTCTTCTCCAACTAATTCCTCAGTAATTTCCCTAACTCTGTCAATAAGTATCCTACCATATA